>SSSI01007569.1:0-30409 GCA_004796505.1 Oryzaephilus surinamensis | reverse complement strand
ATATCAATTACCTACATTTAAATACATATAAATTTACATAAATTTTTATTAGTGTACAAACATACACTATTAGCGCGCTTATATAACATTCTAACAATTTCAAAGATATCTTATTTAAATTGTTGACATGTATGCCTTTTATAACTTTATAAGCATTTATCATTTGAAAAGCATATTATGAATTGTAGCAACATCATTACATATAATATAGTTTATTTTTATATAATACGAGAGTATAACATAAGATAAATCTTTATATTGCATTATGCAAATGTCTGATGGATTATTAAACAAATTCTTTTATTTTTATATACCATGTGTCTAATGGATATAATGTGTAATATTGGTCCATCAAACTTTGACTGATCAGACATATTTTAATATTTATAATGAAGATATGCACCTGTACGAGTATATCTCAAATAACTGGTTATCTGTGGACGAAATTTTTCAATCTCGCTAATAAATTGAACGAATTTAATAGAAACAGTGGAAATGACTCTCCTTTAATTTAGATTGCAAAATTTTTTCGTGAAATTCGCATTCAAGATGAAATTATTCCAAGGAAATGACAATGCTTGCCTTCGGTTATACAGATGTTAAAAAAAGAACTGTAAATATGTGACTATCATTTTCTAAATAGCCTAAGGAATAACGTAAGCACAAAAATGTAATATATATATCTAAAAGAACCGTAACAAATTATCATTCTTAAATTATTTTACCTGATTTAATTTGTTTTAACTGGTATAATTTGAAAAGATTTTCTATTGATATGAAAACGATTTATTTTGAGTGAAATTATTGTGTAATTAAATCACTCCATACGTCAATTTTATTGCCCTAGGATGAAATTCTACAGTCTATAGATTATATACATGCAATATATAATTATAAACTTATCTGTAAATGGTTAAATCAGTTGGATGCAAAATAGTTTATCAGCTAGAAAGAAAATAAAACTGTAACACATAATAACTTTATTACTGGTTATTAATTTTGGGTATAAAATCGATATTATTATAATTTACAGATTCATTCTTCTATTTTTATATATGTGCATATATAAATTTTGCAGTTTTAATTAAAAAGCCGCACAACAACTTGAACCAATTAAATTTTAATTGAAATACAAAGCTTAATTGGTTTAAAATTTATCAGTTGCATAAAAGTGCATCTCTGAAATATTCAAACTCGTTTTATATATAGTCCGATACTTCCGATAAATTTAAAATAAAACCATTTTTATTATACTTTCAGTTCATTCAACATTAAATGAGATATGTTGGGAAAAGCTCTGAAACGAATAAAAAAAAACTAGAAAAATAAAAAGTTTTATGGTTTCCTCTACAAGGTTATACAATATGTTTGTTTTGTTTTTTTTTTCAACATTGAATATATACTTGTTGTCGTCTTGAATGTCAATTATACGTATTTTATCTTCTGTGTGTTTTAGTGAACGTTTTGCGTAACCGCACCTGTGTGTGAAGTAATGTCGCATGTCGATCAAATCGCCGTTTTCTCAGTAAATAGAACTGGCGATATACTTGTACCAAGTCTTAGTGGGATAACTTTGTGCGTGTTTTGGTTCTGCTGATAAATCGTCGAGTAAAATTTTCTTGCCGACTGGTTGTTGTGTTGTTATATTTTCTTGTCATAGTCGATTTCAATCAAATTGCATACACAAACTATTACATTGCAATAAAATCGGACAGTGGTATATGTCAATGACAGAAATGCAATGAGAACATTTTATATCTTATTTGGATATTGCATACTAGCTCGTTTTTTAGAGAATATTTAACTGTAAATAATGTTACTGTAAAACAAGTGCTTTTTACGTAAAAATAACGAATACAGCAAAATTTTTGTTATCTTTGTTAATAAATATTATATTTTTATTTAATTTGTAGTTGTTTTAATAATTTAATTTCCAAAAACTGAAATAGATGCAGAAATGATAAAAATAAGAAAGAGCTTTACATTTTACGTACCTACATTATTTTCTTATACTGTTAAATTGTCAACAGATTTATGAGTTATGCACTTACAATATGCATAGCTTCCTGAAAAGCTCTATCATTGAGTGCAATTACATCGTTTAAATATATGTAAATTTTAATTATCGGTATAAATCTTCTAAATAAATTACACGAAATTCATTTATCTTAGCATAAATACACTTTCAAGAGTAAAATATTATTTCATACCATAATGATATGATATTTATGAAAATTAATGTTCTTATTAGATTTGCATAAATGTTGGAATTTTATATAGACACAACAACACTATGTAAATACATGTACGGGTATATATCGTAAAAGTTAATGATAGCTTTCATAAATTTCTAGATTAGCAAATAATTTTCTTCTGAGACATCTGATAAATTGTAATTATTATAAAAAGTTTAATGGGCTCGAAAATTTACATAATTTATATACCTTCTTATTATATTTTTTATTTATTTGCCAATAACGAAAATTTTGCGTTGTTTAACCAAATTATCAAAGTATCAAAAGTAATTTTGATATAAATATAAAATCCGATCAATTTAGCATTAAATATCTATAAATGTAAAATAAATGGATAGGCGTATACCTAATATACGTTATTAAAACTAATATTTGTTATTATATGGATATTTAAAGACATTTGCGTGCGTACTGCTAATAATTAAATACCTAGTAATGATTAGTGAACGGATAAATATATAAAATCGAATAAAACAGTTATGAATTTATAAAATTTCTCAATTTATGTCTAAATAACTAACTGATTTTTGAATGTTAGACTTAGTTTTTGAGTCATTGTAGCTTAATCAAATAATCCATCACGATTCACCAAACAACTTACTAAAAAATTCTTCAACTCAACTATACCATAAAAACGATGATTTATCTATGAAAACTTATAGTGATTTTTATTAATTGATTCAACTTTTTCGATAAATTGGATTGATTGATTTCACAAATCAATCACCAAGAAACTTGATATATGTGTGAGAATTATTGTCTCTTCATAAAAGAATGTCTTTCTTTATAGGTGTGTTGTGTAACTTTATAAAATTATTTTTTATGGTTATTGTATTGTTTAAAAAAGACTTTTCTTTCCTGCAGCAGTAAATTGTCTACTTAAAATTCGCTTTCTGTTATGAACATCTTTTTTATTTTACGTTTCATGGATGAACAAACTCATTATACAATGTATATTTGATATATTTTGCATCATTTTTCACTTTGCATATGTTTGTTTAAATGATTAACGAAAAAAATTGATATATTCCACAATCAATTACGAAAAATCAATTTAACAAGAGCGCCATTCTTGGAACACAATATAATTGCCGATTTGACACGCAGTTGATGGCAAGTTTACTTTTAAATTACCATGTGAAATGTGTTTTGTTCTTTTAATTTTACACGTTTTACACGTGTACAAACGTACGTTTCGAGTTTGTTATACATTTTTATCACCCAATTCGGTATGGGGGTCTGCCGGCTCGAAGGACCGACACTGTCTCTTTAAGGCCAACGTACTCACAAATGGACCGCTTTATATTTTCAGAGTTGAACAACGTACAGGGTATATAGATAATGGGCCTGACAGATATAATGGGCACACAGACCGACCTCGGTTACACATTTTAAAAGTAGCGGTGGCATTTCGTTAAATGACCGCATATATCAATATAATAAAAAAATTGTTATTTTCATTCTGAAAAGTTACGAGACAACAAAAACACAATTAATATTGTATTATTGCTGTTTACAAAGATGGTAATACATTTTGATTAGCTACAACAACAACTGGATCTATTATTTTAGATGATTGCAGTAGATAAATATATAGTGTATAAAAAATAAATAATAAAATTACTTATCAATACTGCTTTCAACAACAATATAATGGCATATAACGACTTCTGGTTAGATAAGATTCTTAAAATGTTAGATTTGAAACAACGATAAATTTTTGATTTATTTTTTATATTAATTGGTTTGTTTCTTCCGTTATAATGGTCTATATAATTTTTTTTGAGGAACTAGTATTGGGAATTTGTTTGAATATAAAAACTGGATGCACATTTAAGAAAATAAATCAATGTAGCTTATGGATATTTGAATTTCATAATAGTCAATAAACCAGAAGATCTAATAAGTGCTGACAGACTGCTTTCTCAGTCATTTCAAATATGGAATAATTATTATAATAGTATGGTATGGAATAGAATTTATATCTTTTATGAACAGTAAAACTGTTTCCAGTCTATATTTAATCGTTTATAGAGAAGAAAATAAAAGAAATGTGTAATAAAATGAAAATTTTTTAATTGTAACAAATGGATGTCGAAATCGTTTAATTAAAAATTATGTTACGGCTTTTAGGAAGTAATCCATAACAAGTGCAAGTTCAAAATTTATTACATTTACGTGTAATGCATTTACATATTAAGTGCATAAGATCGTTCAATCAATATTAACTAAATGTTATTTTTCGATTGATTAAATATTCATAATTTTGAATATGTGGGTACAATTTTCAGTTTTGTTAGGACCCAATACATAAATCTGCTCCTATTAATTAAATAATATGCTCATAATGAGCAGAACCGTAAAAGAACAAGAATAAAAAATCCTGGATGAATTACTATTGATTTCACATTATTTCCCATGAAAATATTTCAGATGAGCTAATGATTTCAGTAGCACGACATGTAAATATTGTGATTCTTCTGAAGGAGGCCAGGTTTATTATTTAAATCAGATACATATATATATTTTTTATACATCCTTGCTCCACTAATTTATGGAAACACGAGTAACTCGACAAGGAAAGATCAATGTAATTATTTTCAGCTTTGTGTGTTAAAAACTTTCGAATTGTTATTTTTCGGATAGAAATTTCTCTGTAAAAAAACGTTTTCCAAAAAGATAGACATAGAAAAGTATAGTAATTATACGGTAATTATGCTGATGCTAAAGAATGTTTTGATAATTTTTTCATTAAGTAACATATCACTTTTTGTTAATTAAATCGAGGTCAATTTCGAAGATTACGAATATGTGTATCTATAAAAAAGCGTGGGATGTTGTAAAACATGTTTTATTTCTGTTTATTGATTCTTTACATAAAAATTCATTGATCACATTTTCTAATATTAAAATATATTTAGTTCTCATTATAGATGTGAACTTTATTGTAAATACCTGCGTTTATGACATATTTATACATACAATATTATATAAATAATGTCGAAAATAAGACTGTGAGAATGTTTTTCAGATTATAATAATTTTTAAGAGTCGTTTCACATAATACGCCAAATATGTTGACAACTAAGTATAATTATTAAGAACTAAAACATAAACACATAAATATTAGGTATGATAAACGTAGTATAAAGTGAAACTTTATTTCTTCCATGAATTATTGCACATAAGTGTATAATTTTATATATTAAATATTCATATAATATTTAGATAGAAATGTGGGTGAAGTTTTTTGACCAAATAAATTATATTAAGTATTTTAAAATGAAATAATGTAGGCGACTGCTACCATCTTTCATTATAATAAAATGTGTAATATACCCACGTATTAAAAGGATGATATACAAACTAGACATTTCAGACGTCTGATGAAATGTTAAAGATAATCATGAAAATTTAGTGATTGTTCGAGTACCAAATCAGTACAATAGCAATCATAAACTGCAATAACATGCAATCCTTATTTACATATTCACGAAATACGCCAATTGAGCTTATCTTTTCGAAATTGGGACTGACAAAAGCTCCATTCAATCTATTTAAATTTTTTTATTATACAATTTTTTACAAGAATTACGATTATAATTTAATTTATATGATTCACTTTTCATTTAGTATATCAATTAAGATCATAAACAAGCAAATCAAATTTTTTTTTCAGTAAACATATAATTTGTGACTATAAAAATAATTATGTGTTGTAGAAAATTTACGTCAACCTTTTTTTATTAAGTAAAATATGTCTTGCTAAAATAGTGTAAGATAAAATTCTTTAAATTTTCATCATGTAAATATTTAGAGTAAATATTTTGCCCCTAAACATAATAATAAAGATCGATATCGTGAAAATAATTTTACTTTAAGATTAAAATATGGATTAAATTTTAATATTATGTTGTCCAATACTTTTTCAACTTAATTTCTTCTATATGGATTATTATTAATTGTTTTAATACGAAATGTGCTAATTATGTTACATGCAAGATTAAGTACATAACGTCATCCAATTTAAATATTAATTGATATACCGTTTTAAGTATTTTTCAATAGCACGTGACGTGAAAGATACATATATAATTCTTCAGCATCTTCTTCATTAAATATAAATTTGAATTTTTTTAAACTGCTTCAACTAAATACCCAATCCATCTTTATCAACCATAAAATATACGTATATGGATTGCGTTAGAGAATCTCATTAAAATATACATCAATAAAAACATTAGTAGCTCACAGTATTATAATCTAATTTAAATAATACCTACATGTATCTTGTACATGGGCAAAAATATGTACTCGTATGTATATTGTAGGTATATCGAAAATCTATAATATTTATTTAAATTTGGTTTCTTTAGTATAATTGTACAACTGATTAAATCAATTCAAATTTATCGAACGTGAGTATTCTAATGAGGTGTTCTATTCAAAGTAGTTCATCCATCAAATTTAATCAGTATTTGATTAAAATTAAATTTTAACATTTTTTTTCTTGCATCAATGGTTATTGATACAGTAACGATCTATTGTTATGAAAATACATATAGCAAAAAATAATAATTCTATCTATGATGTACTTTGCTATGTTAATGATAATACCTATAATTTACATAATTGATAAATACATGGAATGATTGGGAAAAATCAATTTAATTGAACTATAATTGGAGAATATCATGCTTGATTATTGATAATTTTGATAATTGTTTAATTAAATAAATTAAATTGATAAAAATTTTATTATCAATATATGCAATTGAATAAGTCCAAAATAGGTAGGTAGATAATGAGTGCTAGTTTTTAATCGTGACACCACAAAATACTAGTACTAAATAAGAATTAAAAATCCAAATGATATACAAGTGGAAACACTTGAAGAATTTTGTCCTAGATCGTTTTGGGGAAAATTGTATTTATTAGATAATGAAAATAATGTTCAGAAAGATGAGTTGTACTATTTTGGATGACATGTCGAATGACAATCGACTACATGAATTGTAGTTTTCATAAAAAGCAGATACATTTGTTGCCGAAAAGCTGAACCTTGTATTTTCAAACACTTGATAACGTATTACTTAAAGAAATTGATTAAAAAACAGGTCTATGGAACATTAATTAATAATTATTCAAAATTCTATTTATAATTTTATATATAGTACATATTTATTACTGGTTAGTGGTTCGTAAGTATTTACGAAAATAAATGATTTTAAATTAAATTTGTGTTTAATAATTTACTATTCCAATTATTTTATTTCAACAACAATAGATGACAATAAAAACCATTACAAGACTTCCCCTCCTGAAAATTGGCTGAAAGTAGCATCACTTTTATTGGACTATAATTTTACTATTAGTCCAGCTTATTTTTCCATAAAATTTCGTAATTACTAACAAATTAGCTCAACAAACTACAAATTCAACTGCCACAGTTATGATAAGAATTAGGATTTGAAGAAAATGAAAATCTAATTAAAATATGTAATTGTAACGAATTGTACCTAATTTCGTTCTAAAATTAAATCATATACACTTACTTATTATTTACTGCTTTATCATCCGAGCTTTGAACATTTAATCGGAAAATTATATAAATAAACAATATAATTTGATAAAATTGTTATAAAGTATAGGTACAACATTGTAGTAAATAATCGTCATTTAGTGAAACAAGTTCGCTACGTTAAGATGAGGTCTGTTTTTGCTTTAATTTTGGCATTATTCATTTCGTGTACGTACATATAATTCAAGGTAAGTAAAATCAATTACAAATAAATAAAGTTTGTCGTTTTGATAATAGTAAGTTGTTGCGACGAGGACTTCCCATTAGTTTCAACAGCACTAGGTAAAGTAAAAGGCCATTATAAGACGTCCTATGATGGTAAAAAGTTTTCCGCATTCGAAGGAATCCCCTTTGCTGAGCCCCCAATTGGTAGTTTAAGATTTCAGGTAGATAAAATCGTACTTTTGATCGAATACAATTAGCATTTAAACGATTAGGATCCAGAACCGGCTAAACGATGGCCCGGTATTTGGGACGCAACCCATTTATACGAATGCGTCCAGTACAGTATGTGGGCATTTGATGGTATAGTTGAAAGGGGCGTCGAGGATTGCTTGTACGTAAACGTTTACGTGCCACATGAAAAGCCAATTCCTAATGAAAACTTGGAAGTCATCGTTCACATCCATGGTGGTGCATTTATGATAGGAAGTGGGCATTTTTACACCGAACCAGACTATTTAATGGATCGCAACGTAATTCTTGTGACTTTTAACTACCGTTTGGGTATTTTTGGATTTTTGAGCACCGGCGATGAAAATTTACCCGGCAATTATGGGTTGAAAGACCAAACGTTAGCTTTAAAATGGATCAAAGAGCATATTTCCAGTTTCGGAGGAAATCCAGACTCGGTTACATTAACTGGAACATCTGCTGGATCGGCAAGTGTCCATTTTCATTACATTTCACCATGGTCGAAAGGATTATTCCATCGTGGAACAGCACAAAGTGGTGTTGTATTAAATCCATGGGTTATACAAGAACAACCATTGGTTAAAGCGAAGCAATTGGCTGTTTCTCTTGGTTGCCCAGATGGAAATACGGAAGATTTGGCTAGTTGTCTCCGTAGTCGACCAACTTCTTTAATATTAGATCGTACTAAGTTGTTTTATTACGAACCGGGTGTACCAATAGCACCGTTTGCGCCAGTTATTGATAAAAGTTCACCAAATCCATTCGTTCCCGATGATCCATATTTGCTTTTAGCCCAAGGAAAAATCACTAACGATGTACCATTGATTATGTCAGCCTGTGCTGACGAGGGGCTGTTTTTCATATTAAGTAAACAATTCAAAATTTCTCGGTATTCAGTATAAATTAACAAATTTTTTATTAGATTATGTTCAGGATATGGAAAGCTTAAATGAAAACTGGCCAAAATTAGCACCATATCTACTGGACTACAATTTCACTCTTACAAAATCTGTTTGGGAATCAACGGCAGAAGAAGTTAAAGAATTCTATTTAGGGGATAAAGATTTCAGTACAGAAACAATTAAAGAATTATCAAATATAATTGGTGATCGAGAATTTTCACACGATATTGAAACGGCAGCAAGATTACAAGCGAAATTTAGTAAATCACCAATATATTTCTATCTTTTTAATTATGAAGATCCATCAAGTTTCTTGAAAGTAATGGGGTTAAATTTAAACGGTAGTTTAACGTACCTAATTGTAAATTTGTATACAATCACATGATTTATTAGGGGTTGGACATGGTAGCGATATACAATATGTTCATACAAATAAAATGGTCAATCAAATGTTGAAGAAAGACCTACCATTAACTGATGAAGCGAGAAAAATGCGAGACGTTTTCTTAGATTTTTTGATATCTTTCGCAAAAACGGGGTAAATTTATACATAAATATACGTAAAAAAATGTTATACGTATTAAAATAAAAATTCCAGTATTCCAAAAGTACCAAACGTTGAATGGAAGCCTACAAATTACGATCAATTAACATATTTAAATATTTCTGGACCAGATGATATAAAACTTCAAACAGCGAAAGAAATAACACCAAGAGAATTTTGGAAACAATTTGGAACATTAGAAAATCAAAACGTTGTTCTGGATAAAGATGAATTGTAATCTAATAATCTAGTAATTTCGTTTTTTATTTACTCTAATAACTAATAAATTTTTATTTCAAACGTAAAATTTTTGTTGTTTACCACCCTTAAAATTTTGTAAATATTTTTCTATTGGTTTAGAACGGTCGAAAGGACTGTTCCATCGTGGAACAGCACAAAGTGGTAGTGTATTGAATCCATGGACTGTACAAGAACAGCCACTGGTTCAAGCTAAAAAATTAGCCTTTTTTCTTGATTGTCCGTATAAAAATACTGTTTAACATAAAAATTTACTGTTTTATATTCGTACCTCCCACAAATCACGATCTGCTTCGTCATTTATGATTCGAAAGGTGAAATAAAGGCGGCATAATTCAATCATACTTGAACTATTTTTAATACATACCAGAAGGTTTTATTAGAAATTTTCCAGTTAAATCAATTTCTTATTTTTTGTTTTGGTAGTTGTTGGTATAATCATAATTTTTGCTTTTAAAGTAATTGTAGTTTCTGTGTAACTAAAATTTGTTACTTATCCTAACATGTTCCTCGTATATAACTATATATTTCAACAAGACTCGTTTTACTATAATTGGCGTTCTTTATTTATTTTTAATTTACTTTAACTACATTCATAATTAGCTTGTTGAGTGGTTCAATTACCTTTGATGAGATATTCTGTTTTGTTTTCCATTATGTAGCATTTAAAACATTTATTTAGTAATAAACTTATATACGTACTATAATAGAAAATTATAGATTATATCATAAATGGAGAAGGTTGACACGTTCAATTGATTTGCCATTTTGAACAATTTATGTTCATACAGATTAAAGAAATGTGCGTCAGCCACATAATAATTTTTGCTAGAAAATTAATCGGTCCTTGAACATTAAATATTTATAATTATTATACAAATAATTCACACGATTCAAATGAATCTTGACCTAAATTATACATATATTATTATGTTGTTGATTTTTCTTATGTAGTGCATTAAAGAAGTTTATAAAAATAAAGAAAACTATTCGCTTTATGACTTTTTCATGTTTAGTTTGATGAGACTTAATGTTTTTTGCTAGTAAAATCATTTGTAATTGTCATGTTGTGAGTTAAAGAAAATTAAGCTTAAAATGTAAATAAATGTGGGCTTGATGAAGATAAACCCAAAATTTGTTGATAAACAAACATTTTGACATCATAGATGATTATCACTTAATATTTTCCAATTTACACAAAAAGAATGTTAGGATAATTAAAATATTTTACTGATATCATAAATAACAATGTATTGCATTCGATATGAACAATTTTTCAAGTTTTTGTCATTCGTATCAAGATGATACGAAATATAATTAATCATAACTTTGCTCTACTACACTACATATACAAAATTTCAAATAGAATGTAATAATAAACAAGGTTTTTGCAGTGTTATCAATCATAGTACCGCCCAACATTTCGAATTATTGTTCCAGTTATTTTTCAAAATTGCATTTACATAATACATCACACAAATTCCGTTTAAACCGGTTATTTCAATTAAACCTGCATTTTCTATTTACTATAAAATATTTTTAATAATCTTGAACAGTTTGTCTGCATTTATACGTATACCAGATTTAAGCAAAAAGTTGAACTTTTTTCGATTCAATTAAGAAATAGTGTCTTTATTCGTATCTTATCACAAACTTTCAATCTTCCACTCTTTTTTAAATGAAACTTAAGATATAGTACAATGAATATTACGCGTCCGTACATGTTTATCTTTTAGTACCAACTTCTGTTTTGCTGTCAACTGTAACATGAATATCTTGTTTCTTACATGTTACTCAGCAATTCGGTTTCCATTTACTACTTAACACTGTCTGTTACATTAGTTGTGCAAAAATTTAATAACTGATAAAATGCATCGATAAAAATTTCACTGTCATTCTCGACGTGCGATTCATTATTAATTTATTTCAGAAATTGGCACCAAGACAAAGTTGAGAATTAACTCGATGAAGTCTTCACAATATTCCAGATAATTGCGAAATATCTGCAGGTTCATGCATTAAAAACTGATGGCATTTAATTGGGTAACGTGAGATTAAGAATTTATTTTATTGAAAAATACATACAGTCTAATCTTATTTGATTATGGAAATAAGTTACGATTCAATTTTATCTTCTTTTTTTTATTTTAATTCAAATATAATTATGCGACTTGACATAAATAATTCCATTAATTAATTTGCTAATTACCCGCAGAATATAATGTCGATTTATAGACAAATAAGATAAATAATTCTAATAGTGATTTAATTAGTGTAATTTAGTCTTGCAAATTTTTAATAGACGTCGACATACGAGCATAATGTAATTAATTACGTTGTCATAATAGCTGAACACACCATTTATGGTGTACAATTTTAAAACTGTAATAAATACAATTCGTATACGCATTTAAATTCATATAATCGTTCATTTAATTTCGTGATATACCTACCTGAATGAAAATTAAACAAAATTGCATGTAACTAAATTATTACACATGATAAAACATTATTCAAATATGGCAACGGAACTGATTTTACAATAAAAACGAGGTACTATATATTCATTATTCAAATCGTGCCTGCACTAAAATCTACATAAATGAGATATGCCGATTTTATGTGGTTTTTTCAATCAACTTTTTAAATGCATACCCATATAGGTTGGTCCTTTGTGAAGTCCTTTTGCTTTTACGTATATTTACCATTATTGACGTTTTATAAACACATGTTCATAAAGTAAGCCGACATAATATATTTCGTAATTAAAATAACACGCGTTTTCGATTAATTTTTGACATAAGCTACTTTTTATTTATGCAATATTCGATGTTTAATTAAATTTTGTTGTTTTAACCACCTGATGTATGGCTTATTTCAATATTAAATGGGTTTTATGATATAATTAAAAATTTGTATGGGTAACTATTACTTTAAATTTTAATGGAGTGGAAAAAGTTAATCTAAAAGTCAGGTTTACGAAATTAAACAGTAGTTAAAGGCTAACTTCAAGTTAATACGCCCTTATATTTGCGTTCAATTCAAATATTTTAAAATTCTATATAATAATGTGATTATGATGTGTTTGAAAGTATGTCAATGTGCACATTACAAGTGCAAATTTCATCACACATCTCGAAACTGATCTAAATAAAGTGAAATTTTTATTTATATTAAATATGATTTCATTTAAGGAAGAAAATGCAAATTCGTCTACATACAAATAAGTGACTCAGACTTAATTTTAAAGATTTATTACTAAATAGCATTTATATCGATATAAAATTTTTTGAATTAAGATTAAATCTTTCAACATCTATATTCTATATCTATTGGTATGCAGAAAATAGTAAATAACATGAAGTAATTATGTTCATACATCCCATACAATGGTAGTGCCAGCCCAAATAATTATATCGATTAGCATACAATAAGTGAAGGTGTTAAAAAATAACAAATTTACATTTATAGACACGATTAGAATTTAGAAATCTTATTTATTTTTTTAAATATATTACCGACATCCAAAACAATAATATTTTACATAAACAAAACCGAATGACAAGTGTATATTTTCATGCTGACTTGTTACACAGAATAAATTTACACACACAGCAAGTGTAAATAATTTGCATTTAATATTATATCATAACCATATATATATATACATGTAAAATACATGAAAAAATAAAACCATTGCAATATTATATATAACTTTTTGGTTCTCTTTAATCAATGCTGTATAATTCATGAATTATTTTAACAATTTATAACATTGGACATGTTCTTGAAATACTGCTGTTAACACAAACGACTTTTATATATTATAAATATTTTCAGTACATTTTATTGATCTACTTTCGTATATTTTGCAAAATCGTGTAATTAGTCTGAGAGAATCAGTGCTTTCATTTCGTATAATTACAATTTATATGCTATATGTATGAAATTTATGAAAAATATATACAAACAGATTCAAAACCGATTAATAAGAAGCAAAATTTTATAAAAACTTCATGTGTGGTTTATATAAACACCAATATATTTTTTAATGTCTTGTAATTAACGCAAAATTAATATTAATAAAGTAAGTGATAGTACAAGTTTCATGACAATATTTTATTGCAACTTATATATGTTCAAGTCAAGCATTAAATTAATAGACATTTAATTTAGATGGACGTAAATAATGTTAAAACATAGTTTATTATTTGCATATAATTATTTTTTACATGTAATACATGTTGTTGCTTATGGATCATTTTAATTAAAACTTACATAATCCAATGATTATTTACAAAATATTAATCTTAGATTAATTATACACCGTATATTAATCAATTAAATATTTAAACATACAGAATAGAGAAGAAAATTGCTTAATTGGAAAAGTTTTCTTTAATTAAAATTGAGAATGTCTGCATTAACAAGCTGTTTCTTTTATATATAGAGTGAAAGACTAGTAGCAACAAAAGTATTATCGATATTAACATAAAATACACCCCATTAATGGTATTTCGTATGATTGTATAGATAAATTACCATCACATACCAACCCGCCTCTCATCTTGTCTGATAAATTCCAAATAATTTGCTTTTCTCTTAAATTATACTGTCGGCATTCTCTGTCCACATGAAACATTTACCAAAGCGTTTATATGGAAATAATTCGCACACAGTTACATACAAAATAAAATACTCTGAATAATTTAAAGGAAAAATCTTATTTTGTATGATCTGTTAAGAAAAAAAAATGATAAATACATTAAACGCTTCCGCAAATTAACCTTTTCACAGTGACGGTCGACAGACTGATAAATTATAGATTTTTTTTCTTACAACTTGATAAACACATCACATGTATATGATAGCAAGTATGTTAAATGTAGATGATAAAGTTGTTTCTTATGTACGATGTATGCAAATGATTTTTCGTATTTCGTAATTGGATTACATCTATACGGGTTCTTCTTTGATATGCTAAGTTTGGAACAGATCTTATGCAAATATGACTATTTTTAATCATTAATATAATAATCTGGTTAATTTATCAACACCTGGCTTAAAGTAAACTTTCTTTAAACTACCAATGGTGAATCGTGTTCAAATTATACGTAAATTTGTGAAACCAGTGAAAGATGAATTAAAAACGAACTTATCATCTTGCTGATAATATTTTCTGTTTTAAAAGACTTTTTACCTTTCAACTTCACAAGTTTCTAAATATTTTACTGTGTAGAATACGATATGTATAAATGATTGTTGCATTATACTAAATGTTTAATAAAATCATGCCTGAAAGTAAATCTACATATGAACAGGTTTAAACCACACAGGTTCTGTTTTACATGCAAAGCCATCATTTATTTTATATAAAGATTCCAGAGTGATGTGATGAGTTTTACCACCCTCAGTGAATATGCAACAATTATTTATATATAACATATATATACATATATATAGTGTAGTATAAAATATGATTGTAATTCATGCAAATAATTTGACAGGCTTTAAAGTTAACTGAATATATTTCGTTATATTATAGTTACAGTTAATTATTTTTCAACTGTTAATAAATGTTTATGACTTATTACCACGAAATTAGTCAAATCAATCATTGAAGCAATCTAACGGCCTGAATGCTATTTTGAATACTTGGAATAAAACGACTTAAAAGAAAAACAAAAAATCCAAAACAGAAAAATCCTTTATTAAGTAGCTCAAGGCAGTACGTATCATGGTTTAATTAAGTTAATCTGGTCCTTGTTATACATATTTTGTGTTATACTTAAAAGTCATCAGATAATTATCGAATAGTGAGCGAATTTTCTTATGTGTAACACAATTTAGCCCTTTAGAAATAAAATAATGCTTCAACAGCGCCGAAATTAAAATACACGTTTCTATTTCGAATTCTTTTCGCCAAAAATACATTTCTTCGACAAAAGATTAACTGCAAATGACTTCAATTTCTTAGTCTACGCAATTATATGTAAAAGATGTAAAAGAAGTGACCACAAGCCGTGGAGGGCGGCCAATGGAGTTGGTGAAAGTGTTCACGTCTAATTATCCCCACAATTTAAATTGGTCTCCTAAAATTTTTGATTTATTACACACGCTTAGAAAGTGGTAGAATGCTTACATATCTACATAGTTATGACATATAAATTTATTTATTGTTGCGTGTAAAACATACAATTACTTAATTTATGATTTCAATAAAGAATTTATAAGAGAGCAAGAGTTTTATATTTTATTATACAAGTATTATATACAATTTATATAAGTTTTTGAGGTCTTCCCACTAACCACCTGCATGCCCGCTTCTTATACCTACTCGTATTTCATATTCGCCATTCATATATATGACAAAAAGGAAAAAAGAAATGTAATGATTCTTACACAAATGTATACCACAGATGAATACGTATATTATAGATACTTGATGGCTTTTTAATGACTTGTTTAAGAAAACCCTTTCTTGCAATAGGCAGTATAAATCAAGGTGAAAAAATTGTAAAAAAATTTATAACATAATATGAAAGGCTGTTATTATAAAAAAGCTAATAATTTCATTCGGCTACAGATGAAAGCGGAGTGTAAAGAGCGTTTGTTGCCAATAAATCATTTATACAATATACTTGCGAACCTTTTGGGGTCCTTCTGGATAACGATCTGTATAATTATCTGTCCATGAGTAAATATTAAACTGTAGGTGGTCAGAAAATATTAAGCACGTTTGAATGGTTTTATTTGCCACTTTTCAACCGGCAAAAATTTGAAAATGCAAACAGTTTTTTTTTACCTATATAAATATACGCACCTTCATTCTACAATTTGCAATTATTTTCTATTGCAGGAACTCTTAGAGCAACTATTTAACTTGTTTGATCAAGATCGAGACCAGTGTTTACCACAAGAAGATTGGATTGAATTTCTTAAGCAACGTTTAACGTGCGTAAGAAAATAACACATGTTACATACATGTATAAAATAATTTTCTTCTACTAAACAGGGATGAGAAACAAATTGATTTTGCTGAACAACTGGAAAGTGTTGCATTTTGTTTATGTGGCGATGATCCAATAAGAATAGCCCAATTTTACCAAATATTTTATGCTAAAGGTGTAAGTATATAAAATTAGTGAAAACTATAAAAGTTTTTACAGTTTTATCAAGTAATTTTGTTGTATGAAGAAAAAGGTAAAACCTCATTAAAATTTAACATTGAAACACCTTATAATACGTTATTAAGGAACGTTTAATAAACCGAATTTGTATATAAAAAAAGAAGATTATTACTTGGAAAACATTACCAAAATTATGTTATTTGACACTTTTGAAAAATTTATTTCGTGTCGATCGTTAAAACGAGTAATTTAAATATAAAATAAGCAATTTATTGAGAATAAAAAAATATGCTTTGATGATAATTTCGATTCGTTCAAAAAGGTGTCAATAATTTTTGATAAACTTCTTAACTATAAAAATTCTCTTATAGATAGTCGACAAATTATTCAGATTAATTGACCACGACGCAAGCGGTATCGTAACATCTGAACAAATAATGGAATTCTTGGCTACCATTACTAACACAAGGTGAGAACTTGCAGGATAAATGTAAAATTATATGACAGGACTGTTTGACTAGAAAAACGTTAAGTAATTGAGTCATTAGTGCCATTCCAGTACGATATGTATATGTCTTGGTGATGTTCTTTTGCTATAATTGCATCCTACTTAAATATACATTAAATGCGAATGTACACCATATAGATATAGCGTGTCAATTTGCCATAAATTTTGTAAAACCAGCCCACATATTTATATTATTGACATTATAGCGACATGATAGATACAAATATTTTATATAGAGTTAAATTTATTATTCCTTATACTTGTTATACATAATTTTCTACTGGATTTTTATAGACCTCGTACTGGTTTTGATAGAGGCAGTTTAGAAAGATTAGAACAATTATTTAGACAAACTGTTGGCAATGAAAAAGAAATTCGTCGAGAAGATTTCAAGAAAATCGTTACATCGAAGAATGTATGTTAACGTTTAGTTCCATTTATGTACTGACTGATTTCTATTTTTAGCCATTTTTTACCGAAAGAGTTTTCCAAATCTTCGATACCGACAACTCGGGTTCTATTTCTTTGCAAGAATTTTTAGATGCTATGCACCAATTTGCTGGCCAATCACCAGACGATAAAATTCGTTTTTTATTTAAAGTATACGATTTAGATGGTAATAAAAAAGAATTATTAACACTTTTATACATTGTACCATGAAACATGTATTTGAAGGTGATGGCTTAATTCAACACAAAGAACTGCAGCACGTGATGAGGGCTTGTATGGAAGAAAATGGAATGAAATTTAGTGAAGATCAAATTGATGACCTAACAGTAGCTATGTTTGAAGATGCAGACACAAACAACAGAGGCACAATAACTTATGAGGCTTTAAAAAATCAATTGGAAAAACATGGAGGACTTTTAGAAAATTTATCCATAAGGTAGAACAGGTTTGTGCATATTAAATCGTTTTTTTTACATTTTTATTCTACAGTATCGATAGATGGCTTGTACCTCCAAAACCAAAAACTCCACCCGCCTCATTTCTTGGCAAAATTATGTCCTATCGCCCTTATCAACTAACACTTCCCTACGTAAAAAATAACTACGTTTATCTAATATTTTTGGCAGGATTTGTTTTTGTTAATGTTGCCCTATTTATATCAAGATCTATACAATATAGACACCATAATTGGTTCACAATATTTGCCAGAGCATGTGGTAAGATTGATTTTTTGGAAAAAATCCATTTTTAGTGTGTGTTTCATTTTAGGACAGTGTTTAAACTTCAATTGCATGTTTGTATTAGTTTTAATGCTTAGGCAATGTATTACGTTTTTACGTACGAGAGGATTTAGTTCAATTTTACCATTAGATCAACATATTTATTTCCATAAACTTACTGGTATTCTTATTTTCGCCTTTAGTTTCCTCCACACAATAATGCACGTGTGCAATTTTAGTAAGTAAACAATTTAGCAACAAAATATCACGTATTATAACAAATTCTCCGTAGCTATTATTGTTGTGAATGATCCAAAGGTGAATGAGAGAAATTTTACAACTAGTGAATGGCTATTTACAAGCAGACCTGGTTTATTTGGCCTTATTGGTGGCGTTGCTAATCCAACTGGATTTGCACTATTCGTCATTCTTCTGATTATGTTTATTTGTTCGCAAGCGTTTGTTAGACGTGGTGGATGTTTTGAGATTTTCTACTGGACACATTTAATGTACGTGCCTTTTTGGGTTTTGCTGGTATTGCATGGCCCAAATTTTTGGAAATGGTTTATAATACCCGGCATTTTATACTTAATCGAACGAATGTTAAGATTAGTTTGGATGAAAACGGAAAGAGGCAAAACCTATATCAGTTCTGGTCTTTTATTGCCATCAAAAGTGACTCATTTGGTGATTAAAAGACCGTTGCAGTTCGATTTTCATCCGGGCGATTACGTTTTCGTTAATATACCGGCTATAGCAAAGTATGAATGGCATCCATTTACTGTCAGCAGTGCACCAGAACAAGAAGATTACATGTGGTTGCATATAAGAGGCGTTGGACAATGGACTAACAGATTGTACGATTATTTTGAGAAAGAACAAGAAAAACTACATAATGGGGAAATCGCAGCCGTTCCAACTAAGAAGAGACTATCAAATAGTAGCGTAGATAATAATAATCAAAATCCTTTGAAAAAAATCCAGTCAACTCTAGTGAGAAATTTATCAAATCGTGATATGAACAATCGTAAAAATGGTGTACAGTTGGTTGGTTTTTCAAATGATGGTTTTCAACATGATCCTTCGACCGCTATTAAAGAAAGTGACATGAGTACGAAAGCGTCATCAAGCACTTCCGGTAAAGAACTCTTCTAATCGAATAGTATCTTTTTTAAATATTTATTCGTCATAGATTTACCTAGCAGTAGAAAAACTACGGAAAACAAATTACATAAATTGTTATTTGCTGATAAAGCACCTCTGGAAAAATCATTATCAATGCCTGATATTCAAACAAAATCGAAGAAAAGGGAACGATTATTAGCGTAATGCGAAAGTTATGTGAATTGTTCAAATTTTGAATATTATTGTTTTTAGTTTGAGGGAATATATGCGATCTGAATCCGAAAAAAGCTTTGATGAATGTCAAATTAGAAGGGCCAGACTGCAATCATTAGGACTTGCCTATTTAAGTCCACAAAATAAAAGTTTGGCGCAAAGTTTTCGTTATATGAGGAATAAACCAACTATTATTGCTTTTAAAACGCCTAGTTTGGAAAATTGTGAACAACGTGAGTCGTCTAGTTCTTTTGGATCTGTTGGTCTAGGTAAATTTATATCTATATTATACATGAAGAACTACAAATTAATTAAACCACCATACAGGTCATCAAATCAATTCTATTAGCTTTACATTCAGTCCGGAACGCCAAGCAGAAGAAGGTAGAATTAGTGTACATACGAAAAATGCATTAAAACCCGTAAACTATCCCGTTGGAAAACCTTTAGAGGTAAATTTTTAAATAGCATTTATTATTTTAACATATTTATTTCAATTTAATCCATAGCTTATTACAGAACAATCTTTTGATAGCATAGGAAATTTAGTAGAAGATAAAAGCTTGCTTAGAAATAACGGAAATGAGGTGCATTTTGTGTTACTAATGCTTGAATAACTTTTAAAATTGTTTTAGTTTTTTACTAACAACTTTTCACAAAATAATCCATGTCGTATTCAAGTGTATGTTTCAAATGTAATGTTTGTGCATGTCTTATATGTTTGTAATTTTTATGAATTAGATTTACTTGGATGGACCGTATGGTGCTCCGTCTAGTCACATCTTCCGAGCTCAACATGCTGTTTTAATAGCAACAGGAATTGGCGTTACTCCGTTTGCTTCCATTCTGCAATCGATAATGCATCGATATTGGAAAGCGCGTCATACATGCCCAAAATGTAAATATGCTTGGGCTAGTGAAATACCACCAACAGTTATGAATTTAAGAAAGGTAGAAAAATGGTTTAAGAAACTCATTTTCTGAAAAATTTAAATTTATTTTAGGTGGATTTCTTTTGGATCAATCGTGATCAAAGATCGTTTGAATGGTTTGTTAATCTGTTATCTCAATTGGAGATTGAACAGGCCGAACTTGGTGGGGCTATGGAAAGATTTTTAGAGATGCATATGTATATTACAAGTGCTTTACAAAAAACTGATATGAAAGCTGTAGGGTTGCAATTAGCCCTTGATTTATTGCATGAAAAAGTATATTATTTATTGAAAATTTTATTAAGTTTAGTTTGACTTTGTATTATTTTTTTAATAGGAAAAAAGAGACTTAATTACAGGACTGAAAACAAGAACAAATGCCGGAAGACCAAATTGGGATAAAGTGTTTAAACAAATTTTAGATCAGAAAAAGGGTAAAGTAACTGTATTTTATTGTGGTCCACCACAATTGGCAAGAGTATTGCGTGTAAAATGTGATCAATACGGTTTTAATTTTCGGAAAGAAGTATTTTAATTTTTATACCTATGTTGTTTTTAATTTAATGTAGAGTATTGTTGTAATTTTACTTATTTTATATTTAAGGAATAATTGAGTAGTAAGTACTATTTATTTTCTCTTTATATAGTTAAACTATAAAGATTTTGTTAAATATTTACTAAAAATCTATTTATATTCTATTAACTATAGATTCGTTAGCTCTTTAGTGTAATAAGAAAAAAAATTTTGTACCATATTATGCAGTAGAAATAGAAGAAATACATATTTGTAAACTGAAAAAATCATTACGATATAATTTCAAAAAACCCTGATTATAAAATACTCAATTATTTATTTAAAGCGTGTATATTAGCTGTAAATAAACTTCTTTACGTATATGTAGCCGTTTTTATTAAACCATTTCGTATTCCCTATAAGAAGCCATTGATTGTGTTTACAAAGAACGAATTATATTCTATTTTTTTATTAAATTATTACTAAAGAATTACAATAATATTTAAAATTAATACTATATCTAAAAATATATTTTAACAAAAATGGAATCCACTTTATTGGTTAATTGAAACTGAGATATTTTATATATTTGCATAAATAAATTAATGAAAAATTGATAGAATAAGGCAAATATCACTTGATATATGTGCAATACAAACTTATATAGCGAGACCATAAACAGATACAATACAAAACATAGTCTTGTTCTCCCAACGTACTGTACAACTACCATCTGTATTATTGTCCCAGTAACACGAACTAGCCGTATGAAGCCCAGCACCATTCTTTTGCATTATAGTACATGTTACAATATATTTATAAGGCTTCATTAATTTCGTCAATTCCGAAGTGCATGCTTCTACTACAGCGGTCGTCCACTTATTAACCTTATTTTGCTGATAACCATTTCCGCCTATCACAGTTTCAATAGCATTTTTTATTATTTTACTAACATCATCAACGACAAATTGGCCTTCTTCTTGGACATCCTGGTCCACCACTTCCTGTGTAGTTTTTTCCATTTCGGAAGAATCTAGCACTGTACATATACATAATTATGAGGAAGTAATAGATAATTGTTAGATATTACCCAAATTTATGGCAATTTGGCGGCTTTTAACCACCGGCAATGGAAAATCCGGAAAATTCTAAAAAAGTTCAGAAACCTAACAAAACGTCAGTTTACTTGACAGCATTTGACAGTTTGATTTATCACAGAAAACTGTACTTACCTTTTTATAGTAAGGGTTCTTTATTACCGACAAATAACCTGTTTTATTGTAAACAAGGCTACATTTTGTGCAGTTTTGCATGGCTTGAGGGGTAGAAATAAAGACTGGCATATTATTTCTAATTCTGTGATTTAGTTATGTATTTTTAAGTCGTTGACCTTAATTGTCTCATTTATTTCACATTAAATCAAACAACTAGTCTACAAAATTTCTCTCATTCTTTCTACAGTACTGATATTAACAAAACATAGGTTAGTATTGTGGGGTTTTATATTTTAGTAATTACTGTAAAAAAGCTTTTTAGTTTCCAAAATGAAAGACGTAATCGATGTAATGGAATTGCAGCGGGAGAAATCCCGTCGTATCACCACTGTTGATTATCGCCAATTGGATTTCAATGGTGGTTTCACCCCAGCCCGTTTTATATTCGAATGTGGTATAAAATTAAACGGGCAGCCCTTAACCCTTGCAACTGCATCAATTCTTATGCATCGTTTCTTCAAAGAAGTCGACCATACAAACTATGATTTCTTTGTGAGTTGTCAAAGTTTTAATAGCTTGAAGCAATGAAAGTTATGTTCATTGTTTTTTATAGTTAATTGCTGCTTCGTCGTTATATTTAGCTGGTAAAGTGAAAGATGATCCACTGAAAATACGGGACATCATTAACGTAACACACAATACATTACATAGGGGCAGCAGTCCGTTAGAAATTAGCGACGAATATTGGAATATGCGAGACGCTATCGTTCAGGCTGAATTGCTTATAATGCGTGTTCTTAAATTTGAAGTATCCATCACACATCCCCACAAGTATATGCTGCACTATTTGCGTACGTTGGAGGGCTGGTTAGGCAAAGAACAGTACCATACATTACCAATAGCCAAGACTTCTGCATCGTTTTTGCAAGACTTTCATCACGATCCAGCCATTTTAGATTATAGTCCACAACATGTTGCAATTGCATGTATTTCATTAGCTATGCAGTGCTATGGTGTTCAGTTACCTCTTATTGAAGAAATGGATGACGAAGCATGGTATACGATTTTTGTTAAGGATTTACAAAAAGATAAACATTGGGAAATTATGGAAAAAATCATGGAAACATATAACAGAGAAACTGATTCTTTAATTTAGTATTTTTGAATGTGTCTTGAAAGTATTTTCAAATTGTGAATTTTGATTTTTTTACGAATTTAACTATGAATTAATGTTTTTAAATAAAGAACACGGGTTTATTCAAACGCCTCTTTTATTTGTTATCTAAAAAATTAATTATATAGACCTTAAATAAATAGGGATGAAACAAATGGAACTGGATCAGTTCAAGTTAGATCAATTCAGGAAAATGGGAATGTCAAACGTTGTCAAAGAAAAGTCAAATTGTGTTTGTGGAAAATCGAAATAAAAGCCCAAGTGTTCACTATCTGAAAAAGTTAAAAAATCATATCTATTCTTAAAATTAAGGTATGTAAGAAACAAAATCAGTACTAGAAACGGTATATAAATTAATGTTTTCCCTATAGACAGCATGGAAGAAAAAGTCAATAATACGAATGCATAATAATAGCTTGTGAAAATTGCCAACAAAGTGTTTTTCTCACATTCTTCTAGTCCCCGCGCATCGCATCCTGAGGTATCGTCATCAGTATATTTCTGTATTTTTGCACTGATCGTTAGCCAAAAAAAGTCCACTGTATGTATCGCGAAAAAAATTGCCAGTTTGATTTTGTAGTGTAGGAAAGAAAGACTGACTAAAACGAAAGAAAAAAAATGACCGACCAGTATAGGAGTGCATCGTACACCAACAGTAATGCTGCAACCCCAAAAGTGGCAAACGATCTGACACCGCGCAAAACAATGTTTGTTTTGGTGATTGTTGTGGGCTGTTTTGCCGTTTTATGGCCGAAAGTATTTTATCCAATGCTTGCTGGTTCCGCAAATCAGTACATCAAACCGAGTCCAATTGACAAAACTACAGGTAAGCGTCTATTGTAATACTTATCGTGCTTGGAAATTGTTTAATTCTGTCTTCTATCCTTCTGGAATTGTATATAGGATGCTGTGACGTAATAAGTGAAATTGATGTAAACACCATTAAAATAATGTCGGAATTGTGTAGTAATATCGTACAAAATGAAGATGTACCACTTAGTGGTAAAGAAATCGTTATGAAATGTCGTAGTGCCGTTTTAGAGACTTGTGGCATCGATATATCGGCCGTTTTACAAGAACAAGTTCGGTTAGGTCAAACTGTTAAACAAATTTTAGATGAAATACGTTCATTAAATGGTTCATTATGTTTAAAATATAATTTCGGGGTTGCACCGTGGAGATTGGGAGTACCGCATAGGGTTAATATTAAAGTACAATCTGAAAGTAAGCAGCAGTGTGCAGTTTTCGTCAATAAAACTACTAAATTTATTTATTTTTCATTATTAACATGTTTATTAACCAAATTGTGGCTAGTTGTTGTTGTGGTTTTATTCCAATATTAATGGAATAATGTTTTAAAGGTGTACGACAAGAAAGACCACCTCATTTACGAACTGAAATGGTCCATCCGGCATTCAAAGAACGAGGCAGAGCCATTCCACAGGCACAAACGACACCATCACCATCTAGACCGCCTCCAAGAATCGTAGAAGGACGTGTAAGTTGAAAAAAAAAATAACAATTAAGGAATTTTATTATCAATAATGCGAATATTACGTTATATCTGCATATATTATTGTTTTGGATATAATCCAAAGTATATTTATATCTATGTCAATGTAAATACCAGTTAAAATTATAGAAATTAAGATTGAAAATAGTTATGCACTAAAAACAATTTTATTATATTCAATGCATCACATTTATTCAATTATTCCCACATTATTTATAAAATATTTACACATTTTTATACGAAAAACACCATTTTATTGTTCAATTAAAAATATAATAGACTATATAGCGGATTTTCTAAAAATAACTTTAAGGGAAAAAGATGTAATGACGTATATGAAAAAAATCATAATAAATAAATTAGAAAATAGATAATTTGTCTATAAACTAATTGCAATTTTGTTTACTTATAGCCTGGCCCGATTCCAGGAATGCGTCCCACAATGGGTGGTCCTGGACATGTTGTGCCACCCCCAAAACAAGGTACCGGCAGTATGGGCCTAATAATGCCCATTTATACAATAGGAATTGTGATTTTCTTTACGTATACAGTCATGAAGGTGTGTTTGTTTTATTTTCTTTGAAAATTTCCGAAATAATTGCTTTCTATTAGGTTGTATTTAAGAAACAGCCCGTCCATGGTTCTTTATATCCACAAGTTGAACCAGATCGTAATTTCCGGAAGGAAGTATTTGAATCTGAAAGAGTAAATTTGAGACAGCCAAGGGATGGAGTGGGCAGTAAAATAGGTAAATTTGTAAATTTATTTTAAACTTTGGAATTATTTTAAAAAATTCTAAATTAATTTGAAAATAAACGCATTGCGAAGGATGGAAAGAACGTGATGCAAGTAAGTTTGTTGTTGTAAAAGCACCAAAAATGTTTCGAATATCATACTTTTGCACCAAATAATTTTGATTTAATATTATCATCATACTGAATTTGAAACATATGCTTTATGTAAAGGTCCTTAAATTATACTCAGTTGTACTATTAATACCAACGTTTATTCATATATATATATAAGTGTCTTTGCTGACATTCCTTTACACACTAAACTATTCCACACGACTATGCGATACGCGTGATTCATACAATTATCGGTTTAATATATACAAAATTACTAAACTACAATATTTGAATAATATAAATTATAACAACTCAAAATACAACAATCACCGAATCAATCATGAACTTAATATATATTACTAATATTAGGATACTACATCTTTCCCTTTTTATCTAGAATGATATTTACTTACAACACTAATTTAATAACATTATAAACTAACATGCATATACTACTAAAGTTGAAATATGTAAGAATTTACTAGAAATCAAAACAAAATATAACAATTTCCTAATTACATTTAAATATACTAATTTGAACATTATTAACATGTTAACATGAATGGTCTGTATTGACTCTTTTGGTTTCCTTTGGACATACTTCCCATTGTCCATCAACCTTCTTTAAATGTACAATGTTTCTTCTTTGGATTTGGCCCGTTTGGTCGTTCTGAATTTCAATGTCACCTCCAGATGCATTGGTGACTGTATGGGTTGTGTTATCAAAATTCGGTGTTAGTTTGTTGTCTTTGATTATGTTCTTTACTAGCACTTTATCTCCATAATCCAGATTATGATGATTGGTCTCTGCTTTCCTCTTTTTATCACCGTATACTTTTCCTTTCATTTTTTCAACACAGTCCCTATCCCTGACCTCTCCTTCAATAACTTCGTTCGATGTGTTTTGTAAACTTGGTATTTTATCTTTGAATTGTCTATTAAAAAATAATTCTGAGGGAGTTTTTCCAGTTGTTGAATGTGGTGTGCTATTGTACATGGTTAAATAATTTTGTAGTTCACTTCTCCAGTTTTTTCCCGTGCCGTGACTTATTTTTAATCTTTTTAATATGTCTCGGTTTTGCCTTTCTACTTCCCCATTCATTTGTGGCCAATATGGTATGGTATTGTACAAGACAATGTTGTGTTCTTTGCAAAATTCTTTAAAGTCTTTACTGACAAATTGACGTCCATTATCAGCCGTGATTGATACTGGCGAACCAAGTCTGGAGAATATTTCCCGTAAAATTTTGATCGTGTTTTCTGATGTTATGGTTCTCATTATTTTTACGTCTTTATATCTACTATAATAGTCAATTATTACGAAAAGGTAGTCACCGCTTGGTAAGGGACCCATGAAGTCAATAGCCACGTCGATCCATGGTTGTGTCGGTAATTCTCGGCGTTTCATAGGATGTGGAGGATTTGGAGCAGCCACTAGTGTGCAACCTCTGCAATGTTTTACCGACTTTTCCGCATCCGCATCAATTTTTGGCCACCATACTTTGGTGCGTAGTCGTTTTTTCATGGATACAATGCCCGGGTGTCCTTCATGAGCTGCATCAAGCACTCTTTGTCGCAATTTTTCAGGGATTACGATTTTGGTACTTCTTAAAAGAATATCACCATGAAAGCACATTTCTGATTCGAATGGTCGATAGTGTATTGCTTTATCTTTCCAGATATTATTAAATATACCATCCCGCACACTTTTGATTTCTGGATCGACTTTGGAGTTATGTTTAATTTCTTCTAAAGACACTGCTATTGGACGGGAATATTCCACAATCGATGAGATGTATTCTTCATTGTTAGTAGGTGTTATATCATTTTCGTTATGGCATAATCTTGAGAAAGGGTCTGCGATGTTTGTTTTGCCTGGCCGGTATATGACTTTAAATGTATACGATTGTAATCTCAATACCCATCTTTCGATTCTGGCACATGGTTTTGATTTTGGTCCAAATATGACCTCTAGAGGTTTATGGTCGGTTATTAATTCGAATTCTTTCATACCGTATAAATACATGTGGAAATGTTCGACTGCCCAGACTAAAGCTAAAGCTTCCTTTTCGGTTTGGCAATACCTCCTCTCGCATTCTGTTAAACTTTTATGTCCATATGCTATAATGTGTGGTCCGTTTTTTCCATATTGTATTAAGACACACCCTAAACCAACTGGACTTGCATCAGCAATAACTTGTGTTTTGTGTTTAGGATCGTAATAGCCCAAGTATTTATCTTCTGAGATTAAATTTTTTATTTTCTCAAATGCTTCCTCTTGTGATTTTCCCCATAAATTCATTATGTCGGCGTGTTTACTTAGCTTTTTCCTTAACAGTATTCTTATTGGTTCGGAAATAGTAGACAGGTGTGGGATCCACTTTCCGACAAAGTTGACTAAGCCTAGAAAACTTTGAATTTCCTCTATATTTTTCGGTTTACGAAAGTTTTTTACTGCAGTTACATGTCTTGATAAAGGTTTTATACCAGAATTAGATAGTGTATGTCCCAAAAATTCAATTGATTTCACTCTATATACACATTTTGTTTCGTTTAACAGGACTCCATGTTCTTTTAATGCCGTAAGTACTTTCTGAAGATTTTCTTCATGTTCGATTTCATCTTTCCCAAAAATCACAATGTCATCAATGAAAACGACGACTCCTTTACAGGTGATCAATATTTTTTCCATTGTCTTCTGGAACATTTCAGGAGCGCATGTAAGACCAAACATTAATCTTTTGTAACGTAGTAAACCTTTTTTCGAAATAAATGTCGTGATATGTCTAGAATTTTCAGAGATTTCTAATTGATGAAAAGCATTCTTAATATCAAGTCGTGAAAATAAGTTTGCTTCTCTGAGTTGTGACAATAATGTGTCCATGGTTGGTAGTGGGTGGTTTTCCCGTGATATGGCTTGATTGGCCCTACGCATATCTACGCAAATCCGTACGTCTCCATTTGATTTTAAAACGGGTACAATTGGTGATATCCATTTTGATGGTCCGTTTACAGTTTCAATAATATCTAAATCCAATAATTCTTGTAATGCTTTCTCAACTTTTTCCTCTAATGGTATCGGAATTCTGCGGTATGGTTGTATAACTGGTTTTACATTTTCATCAATTGGAATATCAAGTATAACGCCTTTAATTTTAGGAAAAGGAGATGCTATTGCATTGATATCTAATCCTGTTTTTAACACTCCTAACAATTTAGCTGTGGTCTTTCCAAGAAGACATTTGCTTCCGTTTTTGATTACATAGAAGGTGGCTTTTTCTTTTCTCAAGCCAATTTCAATTTCTGCGTCAAAGCATCCCAGTGTTGACAAAGTTTCTTTATTCGCATAGGACATAAACGTTTTGTTGGGTTTTTTAACTTGGTTCGTAACTTTGATTTTATTACTTTTTAGTTTTTCCCATGAACTTTGACCTATTATATTGCTCTTAGATCCCGAGTCTATGATCATTTTTAGTTCTACACCACCAACTTTGCATGCAATATAATCATCATCGTCAATGTGAAATATATAATTGACTTTATCTGTGTCATCATCTGAATTTCTTCGAGTCCTTTTATAATGTCGTTCGTTGTTTCCAGTTGTATTGTAGCTCCGTTTAAATGTTGTTTTTGAACGGCAAAATTGACGAAAATGTCCAATTTTCTGGCACTTGTGACATACTTTGTCTTTTGCAGGGCATGTGCTGTCATTTGAATTATGTTTACTTGATCCACATCTGCCGCAATTGTACTTTTTTAATACTTTGTTTGTTTGTCGAGTGTGAATTTGATTTATATCACTTAGACTAATGTTGCTATTCGATGTATTGGGTGACTCAAATCGTTCCATTTGTAGATTTACACTTTCTAGAGCTGTTGCCTCCAATATAATATCACTAAGGGTAATATTGTCGCCTAATGACAATATTTTCCTGCGAAGCTCTTTAGATTTACATTTTTCAGTAATTTGATCAATCAGGTTACTATCAACATCTGTGAATTTGCATTTATCTGCTTGATGCCTTAGTCTAACTAAAAATTTTTCAAATTTCTCATCATCTTCCTGTTTTAACAGTCTAAATAAGTGTCTTTCATAAATTTTACTTTGTTTCGGT
>SSSI01007568.1:0-12807 GCA_004796505.1 Oryzaephilus surinamensis | reverse complement strand
AAAAGGTTTATATTATATGTGTGTAATAAAATTGCAGATGATATTAACAATGATATTACATATTATTTTATTTTGATTTTTATTTTGTAGCTTAATCCGGGAAAACAATAAACAGTATAAAACAATTGTTGAAATACAATTTATTGAAAATAAATAAAGTGTGTTTCAAACTTTTCAAAACAACACAATATACTCGTAACACAGTTGTGAAATATAAAATATAAGTACCTAATATAAAATTTTGAAGAAATGAAAACGTAATATACCTATTATTGCATGTATACACGATTTTTCAGATGCAATCATTGAAATATAAATAATTTAATAGAACAACGTTAAAAAGACTTAAAAAAACTTTCGATTTCGCTTAATTATAGTAAATAAATAAATAGTATCAATACACAATACATCAATACACGAAGCTTTCATTTATTCAAAACTATGTACTTACGATTTGTATTTGTTCAAAATTATATATGCATGGTTCATAAAATACAAACTGAGACTGAGAGTTTGTGAACAAGTTTTTAACATTCTGGCCATTCTCTAAATTGTCTTCTTTGAAAGCTAAATCTTTTATTTGAAAAATATTGGAATGGCCTTTATCTGCTCTTTTTAAAAATTTTGATTATTATAAACACAGTTTCTAATTTGACTCATAATTATTCGATTAGTTCATGAAATTTATAATACGTCATGTAACAATTGTAACATTAAGATTAAAGATATAACTAGCCTAGTATGATACATAATTATATTTTACGTTATAAAATTTATATAGAGAATCCAAATAGTAAAACTTTTTTCATTATAGTTATAGTTTTTCACGATTTATTCAGAAACAGTGATTCTAAATTCTAATCATAAAAATATTGGGAGATAAAAGTTTTCTCATTACATTTTCCACAAAATTAGTTCCTATTATAATTAAAGCCTTTAATTACAAAATTAAAACGTGATTTAATTTAGAAAATATTTCCTAAACATTAAATTATAAATAAACTTGTCGCCTTCGCCAAAAGTTCAAATAAAAAAAAGCTTTGTACTCGTATATCAAATAATCCACAATTTTATATTCTCTTTAACTTTTACATCCATATCGACAATATCTACTATATTCCATTTTCATCTGTACAAACTTTGAATACTAATAAAACAGTTCTATTTTAACTTTATTAGCCAGTTCGTCTGTTTTGCATTCAAAACTACATATATTATTTATCATCGAGATATGCTACATTTGATACATATTTGTGTAAAACATGATAATTGTTACATAAAATACATACATTTAAAGCTCTTTCATTAACTTGAATCAATACCATCATAAACATGTGTTTTTCTCGCTTTCAGCCAGACACAAAAGAAGAATTGCCTTCTCAAAGTTCGAAAGCTTTTTTTTTTGTTTTTTCGCCAGTATGCAACGGTACGTGTCCCGTTTTCTTATGACTTTTAAATATTACATTGTATGTAACTATTCAAATATTCAACACCAACACAAAACATACATTTTCATACTGGCTGTGTGCACTAAAATGTGTGTTTAACATTGAAGCTGAAGTTTAATGTATACGGAAGCAAGATGGACGACAGATAAATAACAGTTTTATTGTTTAATCAACTACTGCATTTTGGAGATATATGAATTAGGATATTTGGTACAACTTCTAGGATGGGGCGCCAAATGCCCTCTCATAAATAAACTGTATTCACATATACAAGGACAAGGGTGATTTTAGTTTTTGGGTTATAATTATAAAGACCGCCAGTTTTCATTTACAAATAAAAATGTACATAAGTCGAAAACCAGTTCTTTTTTGTTTATAAAAGAATGTGTATCGGAAACTAGACCGGTTTTTATTTATAAATAAATAAGAATTGTGCAAGAAAAGAAACTAGACTGGTTTTTATTTACAAATAAAAATTTAGGTCAAAAACCAGTTTTTTTTTTTGGTTTTGCAAAGAATGTGAGTTAAAAACTTGACCGGTTTTTAATTACATGTAAAAAATTAGATCAAAAACCAGTTGTTTTTTGTTTATAAATAAATATGTATCAGAAATTAGACTGATTATTTATAAATAAAAATTAGATCAAAAGACAAGTTTTTTCATATTTATAAATGAAACTGTCAGAAACTAGACCAGTTTTTTTGGTGCTTATTAATAAAAATGCTCTAGTTTTCGAGATTCGACACAGTTTTATTAATAAACACAAAAAAATGACGCTGTCTTAGAAAAAGCTTCATACCTATTTTTGGCAATATAGAATAATAAAATTTCGCGCAAATATACTAACTACGTCGTAAGATTTTCAGTTAATTAAAAAACTATACCACATTTTTATACTGATTGTGTTAATATTAGTTTAAATTTTTGTGAACTTCTGTATCTATGTATGTCAATATATAAATTATGTCTTTAAAGACACATTTGGAGCCTCATACTAGTTAGTATTAAATTGTATTTGAAAGTTAAGGACTTTAAAACTCACCACAATTGTCTATATTCAATGATGTGATTTAATTTGTTACAAAGACTCACAGTTGACTGTTGAATATAAAAAAAATGCATTTTTCATTATTTCCGGTTAAAGTGATGAGAAATATCTATATTAGTATATTTATAAAAAGATAATTATCTTTATTGCAATGTAGGAAATGTATATAAACAGTTCTGTTCATAATATTTTTACATGCACAGTTACGTGCAAAGATAAATTTAAATACTGTTCGTACATATAAAATACATAAATAAAAGCGAGCTAAATTACCTTATTGTTGTAATTGTTGAACTTGTAGAGCCCTTTATGGCACCACATATTTAAACAGTTTAATGTGTTCCATAAAAACATTATTTTTTTTATGGTGAAAACAACTTGTATGTATAAATCTAACAATATAATTTCATTATATAAGAATATTGATCGCATTTGATTATCTGAACCTATATAAATACAAATATATGTATATGTAACTAAATATAAAGTACTTTATTTTTGGTGTAAATGGCATCAACTAATTAATTGCAATCGATAAAATTAACTTAATTTTAATTAAAAATAATTAAATGTGAATTTCGTATGAGTTTTAATTATTTTTTTTTTAATTTAAACTTGTTTACACTGTTATTTTATATTAAAATAAACACACGAAAATTTATTTAAAAAAACATACAATATTTTAACAATTATACAACAAAATTACGAAAAGCTTCAATTATTTTAATAATAAATTATAAAAACTTTAACTTTTCTAGCTGAAAGTTGTTTTATATAGGTATGTGTTAACTGTAAGGTTGAAGTTGCGATACTGAAACATAAACTCCTATATATAAACAAGATCAAAATTAATTATTTACCAACTTTGTACATATCTCATGTGTGCACATACATTAGTCAGTTTTCGCTCATATTCAATGGTGGAAAATTTATATATTAGTATATTAGGTACTTACATACTTTAACTGGAATATTGTTGGTATCTCGAATACAACATATTTTCGCGAGAATTTTTGAAAACAGTTCAATTTTTGTTTTCAATTCTACATTATTTAAGAATATTTTGCATAAAATATTACCAGGCATAAGAACTAGACCAACTCTCGACTTTTTTCGTATGGAAAAAAAATAATGTTTTCAATCGATTGATATTTTGGCAAGAAAACAAAAGGTGCACATGATCCAAAATTCTATATTGGACTTTAGTTGCTAATTAATTATATTAATCCAGCTATATTCAGTCATTATAGTGAAGTACATCTATAAATTAGAAAAAAACGGACATATCAGAGTATAACCTCAAATATAACCATCTATCACATATGTTCGTTTCAGCTGCCATGTTGTCTTATTTGTCACTGTCACGTGTTGTTTATTAATTATAAAGTGGTTGCTAAGTGATATACCTAATACCGTATCGATGGTATAATTCGTATATTATTGCACCGAATATTAATCATGGGTATAGTAAAAGTTATTAATTGTAAAAAATGATATGTAAGTACTTAGATATATAAATAAAAGTTTATGGATCAATTTCAACCGGTGTTTAATGAGAACTGCAAACATATATGTATAATACATACATATACCTAGGTATTAGAAAATGTGTTAACATCAGAAACCTGCTGCTAATATAACAACCCTATTTAACATATGCAAATACATCTACCCTTTCCCATAAAACTGCATGTAAGTGAGTATAATCCTTATATACATAATAACTTTATAGTTAAATTAAAGTTAAAGTTCAGGCACGTTATTATTAGGTTTGAAGACTTCATTTATACGCGAATATTTTATTTTACTTCGTTGGCTGATATGAATTTTGTACGATATTAGATTCACTGCAATATAAATGGTGATTTAAAATAAATGAGCGGAATAGTTATGAGAAAAATGTAAAATAAATCACGTTTTATATAATACATATTACAAAAGTGTATGAATTTGATGGTATTTTTAGTTGATTAATTTAATTAGAATGTACCAATGGATATTATAATATTAATATATTATAGGTATTTGTCGATAACATGTCCTTTGTAATTTTACATACAAAATTAACTACATAATTAGAAATTACATTTCAGTGCGAAATAAATTATGAAAATCAAATTATAATCAATTCAATTCTCACACAATAAATTCATTACATAATAATCAATAATAAGCATTTATTATTAAATAGAAATGTGAACAATTACCAGCCCAAGCTCTCGTATATTATATAAGCAATTCCTCTCATCAACTTGTTGAAATTGTTTTAAAATTTTAATAAACCACTCAAATTTCGAATTGGCTTTTCTTTATTCAAAATGTTTACCATTTACAGTGCATTGTATACAATTATTGTAATAATTGTTTCTAAAATTTTGACGTGCTTCGATTCTCCAGAGAAATTATACAATTTTAGAATATTGTTGAATATGAGACGCCGTATGGGTTTTTATAAGCATCATTTGTATGGAAAATTATGTTCTGCTATATTTATATGTGTAATTTGTGTTCTACATTTGCACAACAATAAAAATATGAAAAAAAAGAAGTGCATATTCAGTTTTTTCACGTAATTTTATTTTATCTTTGGGACGACTATACATTAGTCAATACTTTTTCGAAATACCATATGCACACAACAATACACAACGTTTTACATTGTTCAAAATTTTATGGATACAAATTTCATTTGTTCGAAACTATATTTGCGAGTATATGTTATATCTGAGGACACAACTTATAAAAATTTTCTGTTGACACATTTGGCGCCTCATAATTTAATATCACTTGCAAGTATTAAAGCGCTTGAAAGGGAATTGACAAATTCATTTTTTTAAAACTCAACTCCCAGCAAGCTTTAATATTTAAACAAATTAAAAGCTTTTAATTCAACTGCTTGTTGAAAACAATCAATTTTTTTTTCAATTCACATTTCACTGATATATTATTAAAGCTGCAAAGATAACATTATTACACAACTGAATCATCAAGTTTAGATATTAAAGCGCTGTTATTGTTAATACAAGCTTGTATTGTGTTAATTTTACTATACATATGTATATAGTTATAACATTTATAATAATCTGTGCAAATTCAGTTTATTATATGGATAAACAGGGAATTTATAATTGAATAAGGGCCTATTTTTGTATACGTCGAAACCCTTGTCTCGTTTCATATATAATAATAATCGATTATTATTTTTATTTATTGATGCATTCAACAAAAATTTTCATATTATGTTTGAATGAAATCCCCATGGGTACGTCATGAATTTCCTGCAAAAATGACAATTTTGGCCACAGGTGTACCACACACATATATGTGTACAGAAGGAAATGATTACATTGACATAAATAACGTATTCGTTATCGATTTTTTTTTTCACCATTGAAGTTGGTTGTAATGCAATTATAGTGTAAACTCTATTAAAAATGTGTATAAAACGAAAAAAATGAAAATGTTGGACGAATAATTTGTTTAATGAAAGATCGATCATCAAAAGAATTTTATTTTTCATAATTAATGTAATTCATTAGGTTCGATAGAAAATTTCAACATAAAATTTTGTATTTTTTATTTTTTTCGAGTTACCTACAGTTTTCGGATTATTTAAAATATGTATAGGTATAATTAAAATCCGGTTTATTTCAAACAACTTCAATTTAATCTAAAACCCATATACAATTTTCAATTATTATTTTTCAAATCATATCAAAATTGAGTTGTTTATGTTATACGAGACTAAACAGATATTTTTAAAATTAATTTTATAAAATAATTAATAAACAACAAAAATTTAATAACAGTTTATTCTTACCTTAGCGTCGATTTCTGGCTGAATTATTTTCACTTCCAATATTCCTGACATAACAGCATACCAGCATTTACCTGAATCGCCTTGCCGAAACACTGAAATTAATTACAACGTAATTATAAAGTGTTTTATTTTTCAGAAAAGTACCGTCTAAATTAATTTATTAATAATTCAGTTTGTTAAGAGTAAGTGAAACTAGTACGTTTAATAAATTATTACTGACGGCTTTTCCGTCACAAAACTTTCGGAAATGAGAATTTATTTAAGGATCATTCATCTAACTGCAAAATCGATTTGCGTTCCATGAAAGTAAATAAGTCCATTGTGAAGAAAAGTAAAACAGACAATATAAATACGTATAAAATATTATTATAACTTTTTGATGAAGTTTTGTATAAAGAAATACTAGTATCAGTTTATTACATTGAAAATTCTTTCAAATATAAACTTTTATAAATATAACCTCAAATGTAACTTTTCATCAAATCAAATATGTTGAATTTGGCTGCTAAATAGACCTTTCCTGTTTAAAAGGATGGAACATATGCGCATAAAATTTGCGCATCTTGGGCGAACGTGACATCAGTGTGAGACAAAGATCGTTTAAACGGGAAAGGTCTATTGCTTGTCATCGTCACGTGTTGTTTATAAAGTGGTTGCTAAGTGATATAATATTGTATCGATGGTATAATACGCATTTTATTGCACACAACGATTTAATTATGCCTAAAACGAATGTTATTCATTACAAAACTAAATTTTATAACTTGTGCACTGTGTATACAATATTTGAGAATATTTCTGTAACTTTTTGATAAAGTTTTATCCAACGAAATAATATTACAAGTTTATTGTTCATTGAAAATTCTTTCAAGTATTAACTTTTATAACTCTTCTGTCGCATTTATGATCATCAATCATATATATACAAAAAAAATTCCATTTGTGCCAAGAAATCCTGTTTTGAAAGTTTGTCAGGGATGAAAATTTCTATTTTAGCTCGTAATACAATAAAGATGGAATATATTTTGTTGAGACTCTGAGTTCAAGCCCCATGAGACTTACATAAAGCTTACACATTTGTTTTCCTCTTTAAAAACACACCCTTTCGCATCAAGATGACCATTTTACCATTTCACGTCATACAAATACCTTTATCGTTTTATATGCATAAAATCGGCTTTGTTTACGTTTATATACTACGACCAAAATTGATAGAAAGTGTAACCTTTTTTCGTCAGTTCGCCATTAATCTAAACTGATTATATGAATAATATATTTAAAGATATTGATTAAAGTGAAATTGAGTCTGCAAATGTCATTCCAATTCAACAATTTCATAAGAAAAAGTCGGAAAGTGATAGCCCTGTAGGGTAATTTGATTTCATTTGGAAAATATACTTCTAAAACAAGAAATTGAGGTTTTTTATTTGTTTTTTTAAGAAAAGTTTGAAATATATGGCGAATGCGCCGCGTTGAAAGTTTATTTTTTAAACAGTTCAAGAAAAGTGAACAAAAAATAGTACATAACTATATGTATGTAGGTATAACGATCGGAAATAAAGTGAATCTTAACAAGTACTGGCAATATAAATAAAAGAGGTTTGTATAAACATGATGAAGAGGGATTGCAAAGAAAATATAGAAAAATCAATTTTGCGTGTACAGTATATGGACAAAGTAAACTTGAGTTTGTTTTGAATAAAAAACATCTCATGGATGGCCAAAGTTTTGTTTTTTTCATAGTACAAATTTCCTGTTGGACATATATTTATTAATAATTCATGTTTTACATTTATTCATTTTATATCTTTTAGGTTTATCCAACGTTATTACAAAACGATATTTCTAGTGAATATAAAATAGAAAATCATAAATGTATTTAATTTTTTTTTAATATATTTTTACTTTCGTAAATGAAATTTTAAATCGATTTAATGTTTAGTTAGAATCTACAGAGAAATTCTACAAAGTAAACTTTTAATTCAAAAATACAGAGTGTTTGAAAATTAAAAAGAATTTATTTTTCTAGAATATTTTCAATATGGCTTGGAAGTGCATCAGAAACTTTTAATTTATTGATTAAAGTGTTTATTCAAACGGTTCATTTAACATTAAAATTTATAACAAAAATTATTTCTTTGAAAAATTTTCAATTAAAATTACTGTTTTTCAATGGATATTAAAAAGAGCCCCCAATATTTTTTAAGCATTTTCCAACAGTTTCCCAATTTAATTTAAATTATCCTTAACATTTTTCAATTACATCGAAATACATATATATACTATATTCAAATGAAGAGGACGATGTTGAAACCTCAACAAAACTGGGTAAACCGTCCCTTAAATTTGATTAAAATTCCTATAAATTCATAATAAGCTTACAGTTGTACAACTAATGGAAACGTAAATACACGTTTCTATAATTTTGCTTTAAACTATTCCTCTTCTTCGTAGAAATTAACTGCTTTATTATAAATTCAAAGACCATTGATATCTTCAACAAATTTAGACACTGTTAAAGTTCATTTAATATGGTATGTTGGTATGATAGAACTTTATAAATGTATGTAATATATTCGTTAAAGACCCATTCGGCGCCTTATAAAATCCGTTCATTTTCCACGTCCATTTTAATTTAAAGCGATATTTTTTAAATTGTATAACGTGTCGTTTTTCAGTCCACTAACAAACACACATTGTGATTGAAAGTAAAATAGAAAAGCACTTTGAAAATATATACGTATATGTATTTGTATACCTACAGAGTGCATTTCAAACTCGTACACAATACAAACAGTTTGTGTTTCCATTATGTCGGCAAGCATTCAACTTCCGGAATACCAGTAGGTAACTTAATTAGCTATTAAGGGGAGAATTTATGCCTCGTTTGTATATTGGAGCCCTGAAGGTATCCAAAGAAAATTTCTATGGAAAATTGCCCGAGCAAACTAAATATTATATAAAAATTATTATTATTAAAAATATTATTCAACGATCGTTATTACTATGGTAAGTATCGATATTGGAAAGTTTTTCAAGCGTGAAACAATAGGAAATAATGATTGGTAATAAAAAAACAAGAAAGACATATAGTTGAATTTTTATTGCAACAAAATGTGGGCGCCAAGGAAATGACCTCCAATGTTTACTTTAATAATAATAAGCCAATTGCAAATTGAAAAAATGTAATTTATTATAAACATATACATATTATATGTACCAAATTTAGCACAAATATGCAAATCAAACAAAGTTTTATTCACAAAGCTAATCTCAACTTAAAAATTGTACAAATTTACATAGAAAATGCGTTTTAGAATTGAAATGTTATATATCTACATAAATAATTTAATTAAATAAATGAACTGTTTTATTTTTGTTTTCATTACAATGTAATATAATTAAATAAAAGTAACAATAACATTAATAAAAATGTACGTTTAAACTAAATTCGAATTTCAACATTTATTCTAATTCTTTGCATTTTTACTGCTTTTCGTATAATATTAAAAGAGTGAAAATGTTCTTCGGAGTGGAAAATATAACACAAATACATAAAAATAACATAAAATCCAAAATGAATTTTATATAAGGTTTTCACGAATTTTTTTGACCGACTATTACACAAGAAATAATTTTCGTAAAGAGCTTTTCCTTCGCTTTTTTTTAACAAAAACATAAGACTATAAGCAAGTTTCGGATAAAATAGGGTGTGTATAAACTATCCCAAAAGTTGTATAGCTAATATTAACCCCCACATCGTAAACTCAAATCGGAATACATTAAATGTATTAACACTAGCATTACATATTCAACATGCAAATGTATTATTTATCTATATTATTACATATATACCGGATGTTGAAGTGTGTATACTAGAATATATTAACGAAAAGTTGCTTATGTGTGTTGCTGAAGAAGTTTATTCAATGATTTGACACGTACAACAATTTAAATGTGTGTCTTTTGAATTTGAATGAAGCAAATCGTGCTCGAATTAAAATTGATATAAAATTAATATGCACGGTTATGAACGAAAAAAAATTCTTCTCCTATTAATTACAAAAGAAGTTTCAAATTCCTTCAGAAGAAGATGACGGTTTCGTATAAAAGCTTCTAAAAGCTCTTCCAACAAAAAAAAAGACATAATCATTTATTATACAAAACTAAAACTGAATTCTCATAAAGTTTGAAAATAATATCGTGCAGGTATTGTTTAATTATTCAACATTGTAAATGCAAAGATACAAAAAATTCTTTTCTACTTAATTAATTTTTAATGTGGCCAAAACTTTATAAAACTTCATTACTGACACAATGGTAATCATTGTGAAGTAAGCCACACTTCCATCCACAAATTTTAATATAAATTGTATACGTTTAAAAAGTTTTTGCGTTGAATAAAAGTGTGTTACAAGTTTTTGTTGGTATAATTAATCAATCGGTTAGAAAGTTTTATCATCAATTCATAATACGAGTATTTATCGAGAAAATACAAAGGGTCAAAATATAGTACAACTTTTTAATGTGTTCTATAAGGCGCCAAGTGTGTCTTTAAAAATAAAATCACAACTGCAAATATAATTCTGAATAAATGAAATTCATTTATACAAATTTTGAACAGATGAAAGCATGGTGGATTGTTGTACGCAAAATATTTCTTTGACATTTTTTAACGTTAATAATAATCGTACGATATTTACCTACTAAATTATTGTTGAAATTACTTGAAAAGTTGAAATGCTTTCTAGAAACCTCTTATGCATGCAACAATACATCGCGTTTTCAATTTTTAAAAATTATATAAATCTGAAGTCTGAACCGAAAAATGTTTATATAATCCTACTTATTATTTACCTGAATAAAAATTAAAAAATTATACAACATTATCAGCTGCGACTATTAGTAAAATACAACGACGAACGTAATAAAAATATAAACTTTTTAATATATTTTCTTTATGAATTTTCCTTTAAATATAAGTATATTGGATCTGGAATTCTGGATGTTCCACCAGCATGTTGTGAAATATTGAGTTATATCATATATTTGAACGGATCACTAAGCACTACTCACATGTGACTCCTTTCTCCAAATCTTCATAATATCCACAAAGGGCCAACTGTTGCAGAACGGAATTAGGGAGTCGACAGAGTTGTTCGACCCTTCTTAAACGGGCACACACCAATTCCACATCTTTAACATTTCGATCACAAGGTCTGAAACAATAATATGACAGAATACAACGTTTGAAATTTAATACCCTAATAAATACATTTCATAAAATCCCTGTCTCTTTTCGATAAAATATACTGAACTATTCAACTGTAAAGAAACGTTTTTAAGTTTCTGCAAGAACTGGAATCAAATTTATTTCGTGATTTTGTATCTTTCCCATTAAAACGTAGGTATATACGAATTTGGGAAAAGTGAAAGCTTTGCACGTATAACATGTACTAGAAAATCTCTTGAGCTTCCATTTTCTATTCTTTATACATACATAATAAATTTTTCCAGTTTCAATATAAGGAAAAAGGCCCATTAAACTGGTGTAACCTGGTTAAGTTTTTGCATAAAAATTCTTATTATTATTAAAGTGCAAAACATTGTTGTGGCAAATATTGTTATTATAAAATGTTGATATTTTAGTAATTTTGAGTGCATTAGTGATCCAAACCATGAAACAAACATTACACTAAAAGCAGTCTATTGTGTAAATTGTTTTAAAAGCCACTCCAAACGTGAAAATTTAACTATCATGGTTATAAACAACTATCATTCAATTTATTTAATTTAGTTAAACTTTTCGACTTTTCGAAACTTCGTTTTTAATCTGCTTTTGATTAGAGCCTGTTTAAAATATTTTGGTACTACAATTTTCTTTCATTATTATTAAGTGCAAAAAATGAAAATTACGGAATTTCACTAAGTGAATAATCTTTTCTGATAAAATAAGAACCGCTCAATCTAAATCCGTTTATAGAATTCAATTTGAATTTGCAGTTTTCTAGTTTTCTCACGAAAATTCTCATGAAAATTTTTCATGCAGAATCCTAAATTGTCCAATTATTATTACGAAAACGAAAAATATAATGTTCTTCATTAAGTCAAAAGTGTTTTCTAAAGAAATAGGATCCGCTGAATCTAAACTGGTTTGTGGAATTTAATTTGAACTCATAGTTTTTACAAATATGGTAATTTTTTAATTTTTGAAATCGTTAATTAAAAACTTTAATCTGATTAACGAACAATTCTTAATGACCTCCCCTTGTAAATCGTTCCTTTTCAGAAATAAAGTTATAAAAGTCTGGTTTTCAGTTTTCAGTAGTTACAAAACTACCATTACAAACTATATTGTTTTTATTCCACAAATGAAATATAATAACAATCTATTATGTGTATACAGTTGAACCACAAAAAACTTTTACATCAAAATTCGCAACAAAATAGTACAATTCACGGTTTTCCACTAATTTTGTATGTCATCCAT
>SSSI01007567.1:0-56505 GCA_004796505.1 Oryzaephilus surinamensis | reverse complement strand
ATAGTATAAATATCTATTCAAACACACAAAATCGTCCCCATTTTGAATTTAGAAAATTTTCCTGAAAAACAATTTCGATTCCAACGACAAATAAATTTGAAACAATTTGTATAAATTGAAGAAAAAATATGTTCCGTCCATATGTACGTACAGAAATGTATTTTTCTTATAACTTTTATTGTTACTCAATTTTTATACTTGGAATATAAAATGTGTATTATAGATAGGAAAATAAATTATTCAAAAATATATAGCAAACGACGAAAAGAAACAAGACAGAAGGGAGTAAAAAAATGTACAAACATAATAACTTTGAAAGGTAAACTTAAGTTTTAAATTATAAATCAAATGAAAAGTCTTCGTTTTGAATTAGGTGTGATTAAATTTGAGTTTTCTTTTTTATATTCTCATTTTAATATATAGATATGACTACACAGGTTGTTCCACAATAACGTGGCAATATTTTAAGAGGTTATTCCTGAGTACATTTTATAAGAAAAAAGTTCACATAAGTAAATTAACTTCCAAGATATTTTAAAAACAATTCAGAAATTACCAGTTATTTGAAATTCGATTTATTGACGACACGTGTTAAGTTTTTCGCATTTTTCTTAAAAACGACTCATTTGAACGAAAAATTTCAATAGACACAAAAGTTTCCCTATTAAATTTCCTATTAAATAAGATATTTCAAATAGTACATTAACAGGCAAAAAAAAGTTCCGGAGATGTGTTTTCACCCCCATCATTAAAAACATAGTTGGGGACAGTCATTTTCGTTTAGATTTGGTACAAGTGTGTGGTCTAATAAAAAAATATTTTTGTGAGAAATTTCAATTTTCATTTTAATATCTCTACTATTTCCTGAAATATTCAAGTAAAATATTGTTTTTCAAAAAACTTTAATTCCATGTATATTAAAAACCAAGCGATTTCAGACAAGTGTTTATATGAACTTTTTTTCTTAAAATGTACTCAAGAATAACCCGTTAAAATATTGCCATGTTATTCTGACACACCCTGTATAAACTCGTATAAGAAACTGAAGTACACTTTTTTCAGTTCAATATTTAAAAAAAAATTTTGTAGAACGGAAATTAAGAAAACATGAAAAAATATGGCTTTATTTTACGCATTCCAGTTGAAATGTTATCTGAACAAGAGTATTATCATAGAATATCCAACAGGTGGAAAATAATAGAGTGGTTTCGGGCATGGAGATTCCATCCCAACGAAAATTATTATCAAATTAAAATGAATACATATATATATGTATATACAAAACAGAATTAAGCGTTAATTAACATTGTAAATGAGTTTTTTCTAGTTAATTACGTATGTTTTTCTTGTTTTATTTATATATTAATTAATTAATAATAACTAGAGCATAAAACATCCCGAAAGAAAGAATATAATGTGAAAAAAAATCAATTTAATGAAAACTGTGACTGTGATTTATTGGCAAGAACTGAAAATATCCTACCAATTAATAGAAAATTGTCGCCTGAAAAACTTTTCGCTATTTATACAATTTTTTTAACATGAAATTATCAATCTTTCAATAGATTCCTATTTACAACACGTGCGAATTGAATTTTATTGGAAATATATTGTTATGAGCGTGTTTTGTAAAATTTCTACATGTCACAACGATTTCAACGTCAGTAATATTTTTCAAACAAAAAATAATAAAAAAACTATACACTAATTGAAATACTTCACACCATATCCGGTAAATTGAATAATTTATAACAGTCGAGTAATAAACATTTTTTAACATTATTTAATTTGAAAAACTAGAACAGCTAAAATACAGCTCTGAGGCTAAAATTTAAAATTGATTAGCCGTGTTCTTTCACTATCAAAAAGGCATTGTAACTGTCCAAATTAGTTATTGATTTAATTATTCGACACACAAAATTCTGTGTGTATAAAACTTTTCAATATTATTAACGTATGGAAATTTATTTAACCTGAAAAATATTAAATATCTTCAAAAGAAAAACGGTATAAAAGCTTTTCATGGAATATTGTTCCATTTTTTTCCACATAAACATACACGTATAAAGCGAATTGCATTTTAATGTTTGCCAAAGACTTTGAAACTCATTGTCTTTGTATCTCCACTCTTAATGTAGCAAATTTGTGTTAGTCGTGGAAAAAGTTTTTGGAAAAAAGTATTTTATAATGACGTGTACACACAGAAAAAAACTTAAATAATTAAAAATTACGCTAAGCCCAAGTTAATTTTGTACATGTGTTGTTAAAATTTTGTTTGAAGCACGTCATTAGTGTATTGAAAAATTATACTCTCTTTTTCTATTTGATTAATTGGAAAACTTTTTAGTTGCGCCTGTAGAGGTTTGTAAAAATCATGTACGGTTCATTTTTTTTTTTTGTAATATTAACGCCCGTTACAATAAATATGAAATGTATTTGTCGAAATCGGTCAATAAACATCGAAACAAAATAGTAAAATATAATCCAAAGCATCTATTGATGGCATTTTGAATAAAATGTGATCGTTCATCAAAAATCCAATAAACAGTTTGTTAATTCTATAATAAAATCGACACCACAATTCACAAAGATAATAGATAAATGTATTTAACTATCGGTATAGGTGCAGTTATATAAAATTAAGCCTATATATTCAACATATGTGCCAAAAGTATTAAAACAATGAAAGATTTACTAGTCGAAAATGTATAATACCGTTTTTTATGTAATCATTTTTCATTCTGCTTTTTAATGGCTTTATTGTGTTTTTTCTTGTAGCTTTTTAATTTAGTTTTAATAAGTCGTTTAGTCTTAATATGGTTTTTGCGTTCACAATTTTCCATTTTAACCATTTTTGATGAAGTTATATTTAAAAACAGCAAATTTTATGCCCAGCTATTGTTTTGTAATTGTATATACATATAAATGAATTTTTAAATATTTGCCGTTTTGTTAAATATATAAAATGTATAGTTTTGATATTGAATATATAATTTCGAGCCAAAAGGTATTTTAATTTAACGTATTAATTAAAAAAAGATCCATTTTCGTGTCGTCATTTTACGAAAAAGAATATGTTGAAAGTATTTTATACGATCCCATAATCATACCAATAATTCTTCAAGGGGTGAGAATTTCTTAGGTAATAAATTACTAAGGGAGAATACAAGAACCGCTTTACATATACTCTTAACAGGCATAATATTTTAGTGTGATGTGTTTTCCCAATATATACATGAAATTTAAAGTGCAATTTTATACCAGAAACCAACTCTAATAACATAATTTTTTAAGTAAATCAATATTTTTAATAAACTAATATGATTTTGGATGGGCCCTTTTTATTTGTACAATCAAATTATTGGAAAATATAATAACAGTCTCAGTAAAATTCATTCAAAAATAAAATAGATATAGAAAAGTGTCAATTTTTGAAAAAACTATTGTACAAGTTTAAAATCAATTTTGTATGAATTAAACAGTTCTACATTAAGTTTTTTGATATGAAAGTATGTACATTGAATGAATAATATTAAACATACTGAAAAAATTGTAAACTTTCATTTTTTAATCATTGCAGATCATTCTAATGAAAAGCAAACTATCTTAATATTAAATTTAAGGTTGATATTAATAATGGTAAGTTTGTTTAATATTGATTTAGCCATTTTGAATTATTTATTACTTATGCACCTTCATACAACAAAATTGAACAATAGAAACAACTTACGTAATATACTCGTATTTGTGGATTTTTTTTAATATTATGCACGGCGGGATTATGCATGAATATTTTATTTTTCAATTATTGGCATTTAATAAAACCTAAATCAAATATCATATCAGTTTAACAACAAAATGTTAAATAACAATAGTTATTCCATTCAAAAAATGATTATCTGTAATAGATTTAAAAAATTGTAATAGTTTAAAAGTTGTTATTTGTATACTTGAATTATGCAAATATCATATAAAATTATGCTACATTTCCACGGTAGTAAATTTTGGTTTGTTTGTAGTTTCTATGGTATAGTTTTGGTTCAGTTAACAAACTCGAATACTATGTATTATTATAGCTGTTGATGACTGTCCAAATACTAGTTAGTTTCTGAGCCACAAACTAATTTTAATAACTTCAAATCTCCATCAAATTTATTCGAATTAATGTTTGTTATATGCGTGGGCACTAATAACATGCCTTTGTAAAAAAATTTCATAAGGCTATTAAAAGCTTCTTTAAAAAATCCCTACAATTATTTTCCCATTTTCACAAATCAAATAAATTATTGTATTGACACAAATATCAAGTTTGATTAACAGTAATTTCAGTCAATATTTGTGCCTGTGTTTTGATCATATACGCTAAAAATCCAGTTTTAATAAGTTCATATTATTTTATAATAAAATGTATAAATTGGAATAATTAAAATAATATTGTAATCGGCTATAGTGAACAATCCCATCTCGGTAATATGTTATTATTATACATTTATTTACGTAAACCGACATATCTCTAATTAGCAGTTCTACTAAAACATAGTCATATTTACATTGAAAATTAAATTCACTGTCAGAATGTAAACTTTAAACATATGGAAGACGACACAATGTTTCCAATGTTTGAATTGTACCACCATCACTAATTGAATTTTCAAGTCGACATTACATGACATGATGGTGAACATTTTAATGGGGGTTATTTCCCCATCTTATACTTATAGCATAATTATATACATACGAAAAGATTGTCTGGACAATAAAATGGACGAGAAAGAAAAAAAGAACGTTGTATTATACTGTATATACACAAGAATGGATTTTTCTACCTTTTCTCCATTGCTGAAGTATTCAATTTTTTCGAATGTGCAGTTGCACATTATACTGATAAAATCGAATACAGGGACGGCTTGAAACGGCTTTAGATAGATTCTATTCCAACTGGAATGTGTGCGAAGAGGTGTTGAACCGGTTCTGGAATAATGCAACGAAACCATTTCCTGCGTTTTTCCGATATATATACAGAAGAAGAACAAGTTCAATATAAAGTCGTTTTGCTAACCAAACAACAATTTTAAATTGAATGAATTTTAGCTATTTTAAATCTATTCATTCACTTTTCAATGAATTTCAATTAAAATTTACGGTATTATAATTAATTGTTAGATATTTTTATAGTGGATTCAATATAAGGAAAATATTTTTCTTTTAACCACAAATGTATATCTTTATATTATTTATATTACTTAAATTTTCAATGGTAAATATTACAGTGTATACGATGATTGTTTGTTTAAAAAGATTTTCCAGTTCAGTTGAAATTTTCTATATTTATAAATTATTTATAATTTAATACAAATCAAATTTTCTATAGAGATATTTTTGTATAAAATAACATCATCACAGTCATCTCTTTTTCTTCTATTAATTTACATTTCCAAATAAAATCGAAAAAGGGGCGAAATTTCATTAACAGACAAAAAAAATTGTTCAAAGGGAAATGTTCTTATTTTAGATAACAAAAGATTAGTTTTTGAAAGTTGATTTTCTATTTAATTAGAAAAGGCCTTCAAAACTTTTCTAACTAAAAGTTTTTTGTATATATAGAGTAAAAGTCAATAGAAAAATTGTCTTTAGTATTTTTCTATTACAATTGTTGGACTATTACATTGCAAAGACACCATCCTCATAAATATTCAAAAGGGGGTATTAAAGCAGTGTGGGGATGCATAGTGTTTATTTTTCACTTATTGTTTCAAACATATACATATGAGAATTTAAATAAGTTTGAATGCGTGTTAAGGACCAAAAACGATACGATAAATGGCCGAAATTACCGTATGGTAATTTGCTTAAACCATAAATGCGTATTCAATTCAGGGGGATGAAATGAGATGTCCACATATACATTACTAGAGGAAATTATATTGGCCATTGTAATGAACAATATATATGCATATTTTTTCCTCCAGCAATTCAGATGTGAAAAATAGGCGCTATTTTGAAAATTTCAATTTAAATAATTGATAGTTGTTTTTTTTTAAAGAAAATATACATTTTAAAAATAGTGTATTAATGTCGCTGAAAAAAAATTTATGATTTAATAAAAGTAGAAAAATTGTTTCAATATTGAAAGCTGCTTACTTGCAAATGTTCTGTTATAAATCTAATTTTCTCAAGAAAATTTCGCAATATGTACATATATAACGTTGATAACTTAATATTTTTCAGTATAGGGTAGGCAATAGGCATACATTTAAAAATTATACCTATTTCGTTAAAAAAACATTGTATTTGAAGGTAATGAAGAAAAAATCGTATCGAAAAATCCTGTGTGTGTTGAATTATGGCATTTGTGCTAAATAATGAATTTTTTTCAAGTATGGCCGAACATAATTAAATTCCACGTTATACGGTTATCCACCTATATACATACTATAATAATTCTCTGTGTCAATTTTTTATTCGCTACACAATATTAAAATTATTATCAGACACCCATTTATATTTGCAGGTTTTAGCATTTAAAAAAAAATTTTTTTCGGCATATTAATTTAATCCGACGTGTAATTTATAATTTAAATCGAAAGTATTATTATTTCATGTGATTTTTCAATGAGATTTTTTTTTGTTGTTGCAGCATTAAATTTAGGTAGATTCATGCAAATTTCTGGCTTGCTAATAATGCGAGTATATTGATTTATTCAAATTAGTGTCAGGTAGAACAGGGGAAAAAAGTGTCTAAATAATAAATAAATTTTCTGGACAAGGGTGTGCAGAAGACAATGTAGAGAAAATGCGGATTAATGAAAAAAATTTTGTATTTATCCAAATCTATACTGATACAAAATACTGAATTATTAAAAGAGGAAACTCTTAACACTAATTACAATCTGTGCTATTTTTTGAAACATATTTTTCCTCTGCATTTTTTATTTTGTGTACAACGTGGGGTTTGGTTTTTAATATTCTCTCTCTTGTTTACTGATTACCAAATGGTCATCTAACTGGTTATATATTCAAGTGCAATAACATTAAAAAATTTTAATTTTCCACCTATAACACTTGTCATACTCCTCTTATACAAACATTTTTATATATGAAAAAATAACTTCACTTCCAGATAAAACGAAATTGGGGCCCCCGTTTAACTGTAGTGAAATTATTCTCCAGGGATAGCATTTTGCGATAATGTTTGCGTACATTTAAAAGTTGAAGCACACATTTTTTAATTCATTCGCTATTGTTTAGCACAAGAAAAAAGTTTAACAAATAAAAAATACTAGCATTGTTGATGTTCACATAAAATATACAGGAAAAAAGGGCAACGTTTTTCATTTAAACGCAACAACTCTTAAAACTTTTGGAAAAGCTACTCTCCCAACTTCTTATGATTACATTTGACACCTACGCAATCTTATAATTTAACTCCCAAGTTATTATAAATGTTGTGTGTATGGAATGTTGTTTTGGAAGTAGTAAGATTTTATGAAATATGATTTATTATAGACTCAAGTTAATCTGTTACATTATTTCATTCACTTACACACTTGTCATTTTGAAAATAAAATCATTTCTCTCCCTTTTGAAAGCTCTTCAAAAGCACGTCAATGTTGAATGTTGATGCTGTATAGGCCATAAACTGACGTAATATTTTCCTGCCAGACGGCCAGGGCCGGCGTCATTTATATTTTTTTAAAGTGTATTTTTTATATAAAAAGCTTTTAGAGAGAAAGTTGTACATTTTTAAAGTGAACACTATTTTTGCATTAAAAAATTTAAAGAGTTTTTTTAATACAAAAAAGTTGTTTTAAAAAATGTTTTTTCAAAGTTTTTAGAATCGAATTATGACGTTTTGGACCAAGAGCTTTTTTAGTCACACCGATTTCCGTTGTACTGAAATTTTCAAAGAGAGTCGGTCCTGAAATCAGTCAATTTTTATCCGGAAATGCTCTCAACATCATCCCGTTCTTTTATATCCCAACATGAACCTGTAAAATATTTAGTACTCCTATATTTTTTTGTATGAAAAATATATATGTATGTATGAACAATCGCTGGCCCATCATTTACGACCATTTTTCCACTGTGATTGTTCCAACAGATAGCAAAACATTACAAAATGTAATGGGCACACGTTTATGTTAATGTGCACTTATCTTGTATTGGCTTTGTATGGGGGCGGTTTCGGCGTTGGTTATTGTTCGATCGTACTAGTTTATTTCACTTTTTCCGATCTGATTTGTGTGTGGTAAAATGGGGCTTATCTCGTAAATTTTATTACCAAAGCCCACAAGAGATAGGGACGAACATAACATATATTATATATTGAACAATATTTTACATAAACATTTTTATATTTTATAAATATACAAATGGGTTATTGCTGGCCAGAAAGTGTGCACACAAACGCACGTTTCCGTTTTTCGAAAATAAATTTCTAATATTTATTTAAAGGGTGCATTGGACCAGCTAAAGATATTTCGCGATCCAAATATGGCTGCAGAACAATGTAAAACTGATTTTCAGGTTCGTAAACAATTTTCCTTAACACCCATTTTCCTATATAAAGTGTTGTTATTGTTTCTTGACAGCGAAATTATTTCCAAGGAATGTTTATTTCCATCGCTCTGATTTTTTTTATTATTTTACATTTGTTTTTAATTTTTTTTTACCTTAGGGTTTTCAGTCTCACGACCCAGATTACGAAAATGAAGTAGATGTAAGTAAATAAAAAGTAATAGGCCCTCAATTCTACTAAAAACTACTAACATTTTTTTTTGTTGTTTATGAAAATTAACTTTGATATTTACTAATAACAGAGTATGGTGAAAGTAATAATAATAAATCATGTGGAAATGTTATACCGTTAAGAAAGGGCTTGCAAGAGAAAAAAAATAAACGAATTTTTAACGCCTGTTTGCTTATATTAGAAATCAATTTCTAAGATTGAAGACCGAGCAAAGTTAACATCAACAGCTATTAATTACTTCGACATTAATTTATCGTTTTATACATCGTTTTATTAATTTACAACTTAATTAAATAAATATAAAATATTCATGTATTTAATCATCTATTCTTGAACATAATATGCAATTAATAACATGGAATAACTGGTTATTAATTTTCGTTTATTGAAAAATGTCTCTGTTTTTCTTTTATGTTAGGTAGAACGAACCGACTACGAAGGCGGTACGAATTATCGAGAGGGTAGCGGTGGAGTGGACGATTTAGGTGCATTTCCGCCACCACCACCGCCACCAGATGGTAAGATTTGTGTTTGTGGTAAGGAGAATTGTTGTAATTTTCTATCTAATCATGAACAAGCTGCGACAAGATATAGAGGTGAAAAGGGCGATAGAGGACCAAGGGTAAATTAAAATAAACAGATAAAAAAACCTAAAACGAAAGCATTTACATTTGATTTGGTGAATGTGTATTGACAGGGTCCACCTGGTGAATCGATTCGAGGGCCACCGGGACCACCTGGACCGCCCGGTCTTCCGGGACCTACACCTCAAGAGGTATGTACACTTTCCATTTAAAATCGAATCGTTCAAATAACATTCGCTTTGTATACATAAATCGTATATGTTAAATACAACATTTTAATGATTTTGGAATTATTGATAAAGGTGCAACCGTAAATAACTATATAATACGTTTATTTATTTATTACAACAAATAACGAATTTCCGCTACAGTAACGAGTTAATCAAATACCAGTATTACACAATGTTTAATCATTTAAAATTATTCGTCTACCATAAAACGAAATTATTAGTATTATTTGAAGATTTAATTAATGGCTGTTTAACTATACTGTAAAATGTAAATATTTAACCAGATCCGTATTAAATTAATTGTTATTTTTTATTTAGAGCGTTTGTACCTGTAATATAACATCGATTTTAAGTCAATTTGGTAGTTCTACCCATTTCACGCCATCTTTACAAGGCAGTTATATGAATAAAGAGGGACCGCCAGGCATTCCCGGCCATCCTGGCATTCCCGGTGAGAAGGGTAATGTGGGCCCGTCAGGTGATAAAGGTGAACGCGGTGAACGTGGCCCACCAGGTCCGCAAGGCTTACAGGGGGTGAAAGGAGAACCTGGCAAAGATGGAATTTCCGGTCAGCCAGGACCTCCCGGTCCCCCAGGTCCACCAGGACCTGTCGAGTTTGAAAATGTTGACGTAAGTATCTTGAATAATTCGTTTTTCTATTTGAAATTGCTTGAATTTTGTACATGCAGCCTAGTTGGAAGCCTAGAGGACCGTTTAAGGTAACCTTAGTTTATTAATATATCCAAAAATTACAAAAATTATTGAACTATTATGAAAAATGACAATTAAAATTCGCAGGAGACAGTTCTGGGTGGCTCGATGGTACGTCCTGGAGTTCCCGGTGCCAAAGGTGATCCTGGCAAACCTGGACCATCTGGACCAAGAGGTGATAAAGGCCCATCTGGTGTGAAAGGTTCTCGTGGTGATGTTGGACCGAAAGGAGAACGTGGAGATCGTGGTTTACCAGGTGAAAAAGGACCGCCAGGAAGTAAAGGAGAAGTTGGTGCACCAGGTTTAGATGGCATTCCAGGAAATCCTGGTTTACCAGGCGTACAAGGTGAAAAAGGAGAAAAAGGCGAAGCAGGCACGCCTGGCAGTCCCGGCACTCCAGGAATCAGCTTCAACAGTGACGATATGACTGGTTTCGTGCCGGGTCCAGTTGGACCGAAAGGCGAACCGGGAGAAAAAGGCCCAAAAGGCGATAGGGGCATTGATGGTGAGCCGGGAATTCCTGGAGTTAGTGGCTTAATCGGACCACAAGGAGAAAAAGGAGATTCAGGTGTTGATGGTGCACCAGGTCCAATTGGGCCATCAGGATCGAAAGGAGATAAAGGCGAAAGAGGCCCACCAGGAGCCGTAATTATGCCAGATGGAAAAGAACAAATAATAACGTTAAAAGTTAGTTTAAAAAAGATTCAAGAACTTAATCAATAATTCATATAAATAAAATTTTAATCAGGGTGAAAAAGGAGATATGGGAAAAAGGGGAAGACGTGGTAAACCAGGTCCGGCTGGCCCAATGGGACCACCAGGAAAACCGGGCCCCATTGGCGAAATTGGCTTGCCAGGTTGGATGGTAAGTTTAATAATAATACATATGAAATGCGGTTTAAGTCAAAAAATAAAAAAACTTGTTTTCCATCCCGAATATTTTTGTTTGATGTTTATATGTTAAAATGAAAAATTCAAATTTTTTGACTTAGACCCCTCACTCAGTTATTCAAAAAGCTTATTTACATTTGCAATAACAAAATATTTTCTTTTAATTCATGCAATACAGAATGCTAAGGTAAAACAAAAATATATAGTATACAATCTAGGAGAAAAATTTATGCAAAATTTTACTGTTAAAATTTTTATTGAAAATAAAAAAGTTTTTATAAAAATACATAAACTCCACAAAATATAAACTATAACATAAAACAGTAGACATGTTACTTAATAATAATATTTTAAGTACAATGTCGACATTTTTTTCTCCCTACGTGTATTTTTTCACAACATTTTTATATTAGGGTCGACCTGGACCGGCTGGAATTCCAGGCGCTAAAGGAGAAAAGGGCGATGGTGGTAATTACATGGCGGTAAGCGTTATTATGCATATGTTACCCTAATAATTCATATAAACATATTTTTACTGTACGACACCGCAAAATAATTTTATTTCCATTTCCACTGTAACAATATTTGCAACAATTCATATTTATAATATAAATTTAATATAATGTAAATGCGATAACATTTATATATAATCCAGGCAAAAGGAGAGAAAGGTGACCGAGGTCAGGATGGCATTCCAGGTAAAGATGGCATTCCGGGGACGCCAGGGCCCCCAGGGCCGTCTCTTGTTCGTTCTTCGGATGAGACAATAAAATACATTCCCGTTGCCGGACCACCTGGTCCACCTGGACCGCCAGGTCCCCCAGGTAATCCCGGTTTATCTATAACTGGTCCCAAAGGAGAGCCCGGCACTGCTCCATATGGAGAATATTCATATAATTATAGGCCAGGTAAATATTTTGCAATTTTTTTTATTTGGAAAAAATGCATTTTGAAATTGAAACTGTGTTAATGTATTTAAATAAATTGAATTGTTTTAATTAAAAGTTTTCTAAGTTAATCAACTGTCTAAATACAGACACAAAACTTCTCACAAACTAAGTATTTTTCTTTGAAAATCTTTATATAGTTCGACGAAATGAACAAAACCAGATTTCAAATCAATTTATACGTATGTTCCCAATTTTGTTCAAATATTTAGTGGTACAATTTAGAATCAGTTGAGATATTTTTAAATTATGAAAACAATCAATTTTATGAACTAAGTTTTAAGTGAAACCACAATAATTACCACATAAATGCGGTTCCAAGCTTATTTATTACAGATAAACGGAGATTATATTCAAACTAAATTTAAACTTGACTAACTTTATTATTTTACTCAGGGGAATATTATATTTTTTTGTTACTTAAAAATTAAAATACTTTGAATTTATTCAAAAGTTATTCAAATGAATTTTTTAAAAATGTAACTTATACAATATTGGATAACAGGAATTGGATATCTATTTTTAATTCAATTAAAATCCCCTTGAATTGTTCATCAAGCATTTCTCCAACCGTAGAACAATTTAGAAGTTGATTGTCACATTTAATTACCCACAATTATTGGGAGGGAATAAGGAAGTCTCGTTCGATATTCGAACGCATTAATTAACAATCGAATATTACAAAAGAATAAATTTGAGCAATTATTGTAAAATGTCTCATCTTTAATATTCGAGTATTAATGACTCTTACTCTTTTTGTTTTCTGTCAAATTCGCAAACAGGATTAAAAAGCAGCTTGGAAGAATTGAAAGCTCTTAGAGAGTTAAAGGAATTGAAGAACAGTAATACGGATAGTACGTAAAATATCATTTTTTACAAACTTTATCGTATTGTTCTTCAAACTATTAGCATTTCTTTTGTAGAGACTTAGTAGGTTTTTACTGTTAAATAAATGTTGGAATTTAGGCAGGTCAACAGCAAGTCCTCCAATATTTTCAACAAGCGAACAAGAAATTTCCACTAGTCGCATTGTACCCGGAGCTGTAACTTTCCAAGATCGAGATGCAATGACGAAAATGTCGTCCGTTAGTCCCGTGGGCACTCTCGCCTATGTTGTTGAAGAAGAAGCGCTTCTTGTACGAGTTAACAATGGATGGCAGTACATTGCGGTAAGTTTCCACAATGACCCTTTACACAAAAGTTTTGCAAACTTCTTGCCCATATTACGTATAATATATATATTTCCACTAAGTATATGTAAGTTTCATGTCATAATATTCATAATGGTTTAGCACTAAAATTTAATACTTTGACAAGTTTTCGTAATATTGAAGTGAGACCGGAATTTCTTCGATAAATCGTCAACCATCAGTCGTAGCTTGGGTAATTTAACATTGGTAGAAGAGAATCATTTTTATTTGCATACTTTACATGAAATAAATTTTAAAAATATCATCACTAACTCTTGAAATATATACATATATATTTTTCACACATTCTTGTTCTCTATTCATATCTTTTTAGCATTTTTATACTTTTTAACAATGCTTTAAGTTTAGAGCACATTTTTACTCTTACATGTACCACCCCTTCTTCATACCACCCCCATTCTCTATCTTAGTTCCTTTTTAACATACCTAAACATATAATAAATTTTATGTTAAAGTTATGAGTTTCTTTATCGCTTTATTGTGTAGAAATAATTATAGTAGCAAAAACCATTTTGTTAGCATGTGATGATGTGATGGGATAAAACGAATATTATAATGTGAAAAACGGATTTACATTATCATTTAAGAAAATTTTGCATATATACATATACATTGCAAGAGTTGCAAACCTGCTTGAATCCTTTTGTTGTTTGGAAATAGTTTTCCATGTAATTAAAATACTCGGAATTAATAATAAAGTTCGCTTTCTGTTAGACATTTAATTTCTGTGTATATAGTGGTAAAAAGTCAACAGAAATGAATTAAAATGTAGTAATGTATACTTATAAATAAAGAGCGAGTTTACTCTTATTTTGGAAAAACCAGAAAATCCATCAACTGAATAAAGTAACAAAGAAAATGCATTTAAAATTATTTTACAGTTAAATTAAATAGAGTTTGTTTTCTATAATAATTGCAGTTGGGGTCATTATTGCCTGTTACAACACCAGCACCACCCACAACGGCCAGTCCACAGTTAAGGCCCCCATTTGAAGCCAGTAATCTTATTAATCATATTTCAAAACCAGCCGATGTATCAAATGTAAGTACATATTTTTGTTTAACATTTTCAAGATGCCACACTTTTCTACCTGTCTAGATTATGTATAAATAGAACTAAAATTACCACTTTATAGTCGAATATAAAATAAAGCGGTTTGTTTATAAAAGAAATCGATTTAATTTTAGAAAAATGCCGGAACAGCTTGTTTCCTTCATGAAAATTTTATCGATTTGTGTTTTTATATCCCGTGCGAGTCGTTTAAACTGATAAGGTTCGCAAATAGGACACAAGTTTTTCTCCCAATGTGTATGATCTTTACTCTTCCTGGAATACAATTTTTTTTGTCATACTTGGAAAATTGTTTGAATGATTTAAAATGTTTAAGTTTGTGGAAAGTTTCGTACTAGGTAAATTTTTTACCTTTTCCTCTATATATAGCAAAGTTGATATGAGGTCGATTTTCACGGAAAAGCGTGTTCTCTTTCAACTTTGTTGGGAAATCAAAAACTTTAATATAGTCCTCTCTTGTTAACTGTTAAATTTTGAGTATAAAGTGCATGTCGCACCAACTATTAATCTTATTTTTTTTATATTTGCATTTTAAATTGTACATTTTTACTGCTGCATTCAGTTACATGTTTAAATATAATTTTTTATTTTATGTTTCAGTGGTATCCGAAAATGGTAAGTATCATTTTAGTTCTAAACATTAGTTTTGTATAAAACTAGAACAAAAGGAAATGAGAGAATAATTCCATATCGACAAATTTTAATTTACTATCGAATTGTTGATTAAGTTTTATCTGTATTATGTTGTTGTGGGCATCTGTGTATAACCAGTATTGTTATTATGCCAATATATAGTAGAGTCTAAACAAAATACATTTTAGATTTATTGGAAATTAATTTATTTTCACAATTCATTTGCCACGAACAGCAATCTAATCACATTCGTAATCTGTTTGCCATAAATTTAATCTATTCTTTGCCCACAATGTGTTCATGTATAACACAATACTGTGTTAAGTTAAGAATAAATAAATGTTGGTAAATTTGAATAAAAGTAAAAATGAAAAAGTGTTTACCTAGTTGTGGCGCAGTCGCTAAAATTAAAAATAAAACAGTTGTTCTTTGAAAAGCGATACTGTTGAAAATTTAAAAAAATAAATTTTTTATTTCCTTTAAAAAATGATTATACATCCAAAGCTAATATCTATTTCAGTCAGTCTTCAATGCTAAACTATTATTTCCATACTTAGAAATGAAAAATTAATTAAGTTTCAAAATTCTGTACGTTTGCATTGAATTGATCGTCTATACGTATAAATTATTATTTACTAATTTTAAATCGAAGTATCTCTAATAATAAAAAATATAATTGAAACGCGTTCAATTGTGAATAAATAAATCTCCAAATTGACTAGAAGAAATCTTGTTGAACGATTTCTGTTAACATTATATCAGAGTCTATTAATTTTTTTCCTTCTTCAGCCATCAATCTTAAGTGAAAATACATCCTCCCAGTTTCAGATAACAAACCCCCACATACATGTATAAAAACGTTCTTTTTCAGCTCCGTATGGCGGCCCTTAACGAAGCATATACAGGTGACGTGCACGGGGTACGTGGTGCCGATTACGCTTGTTATCGGGAGGCGCGCCGTGCCGGCCTTAGGGGCACTTTTCGTGCCTTCCTGTCGTCGCGCGTACAAAACGTCGACTCAATTGTACGCCAATCGGACCGTAAACTGCCCGTATCTAATCTAAGAGGTGAAGTATTGTTCAATTCATGGTTGGAGATGTTCAATGGTGATGGTGCACCATTTCCACATCCACCACGCATTTATTCATTTAATGGGAAGAACGTGCTAACGGATTTGTCGTGGCCGAACAAGGCCGTTTGGCATGGTGCCCTCGAGAATGGTGAAAGGGCATTGGATACGTCATGCGATGCCTGGCATGCCTCTGCCCGTGACAAAGTCGGCCTCGCTGGATCCCTCAAAGGGCCCAGACTGTTGGAACAAACGCCCTACACATGCGACAAAAGGCTTATACTGCTTTGTATTGAAGCTACCAGCGAATTGTTCGTACAAAGGAGACGCAGAGACACCACAAGGTACACCTTTCACTATATTATACCACCTACACCCTAACTGTTTCCACATTTTTTCATCTTTTGTTGCAGTGATGGTGATCTTTTGTCCGAAAATGAATATCACAATCTCCTTAAAACAATTAAATAAACTGTTTTTAATTCGAGAATTTCATCTTTATAGTGAATTGTTCCATCCATGTAGTTAATTATTAAGCGAAATCCGTGTCAAATAAATGGATCATCTCATATTTTTTTAATAATGAAAACAATTTAATGGGTTATTTTTTCTTTTTAAATGAAAATGTTTGTAAATTTTTTTTGTACAATATTTAATTACTATCAATCATTTTAGGATATATTCTTCATCATATCAACACACATATACACATATCAATCATTCTTTTTATATAATTAAGTATTTTTATTTTTTATTAAATGACTGAATGTAAATAATTAATTTTTAAATAATGATATGTGAATTATAAAAGTCGTTTTGGTGTATATCTATTTAAATATATAAAATATTAAACTAGTATATTGTAACAGTCAAGAATAATAATGTATTTGTAATAAGTTATTTATAAATGTTCATTAAATATTACTAATTAAAATCTATGTTGATTTATATTGTGCAATTTCATTTATTATTCCTTTTACTTTTCCACAAAATGTAAATAGCAGCAATTTTATACTATTTATACATTCGTTTATTTGTTTTACTCGAACCAATTTAAATACAATTTGAAAAAATACATTTTCCAACAATTTAAAATAAAAACAGAAACAAATTTCAAATCATATAATTAGAATTTTGGTACGGCGCATTCGCCAAAATTTGAAATTTAAACCAGCGCCTTCACCAAAATTTAAACTGAAAATTCTGGTTTTCTTTTTTAACTAAGATTTATACTACAATTTTAATACAATATACTTAATATAATTGTTCTGTATATTAATATGTCGTAAGATTAGCTTTTAGGATTGTTTTTTAATTTTAAAATGAAAAAAAATCCATTTTTTATTATGGCGCATTCACCAAAATTTTAACCCACAGTATTTGCATATTTACTACATTTTTACAACCAGAACTTGTTTTCTCTAATAATGCAATTAAAATATTAAATAGACAGCTATTTTAAATAAAATATATACGTAAAACTGTATTATTAAACATAATATAGGCTGCGCAATAGAATGAAAACTGGTCGAAAACGACTACAAAGTTTCACACAAGCGCTCTTTACAAATTCTATAATCCAATCCTGCTGGCGTAGCAGTAAAACGAGACGAACAACAACAACAACAAGGTTTTGTGTGTGTTTATATCTATCAGCTGTTTTGATAGGGAAAATTCAAAAACAATGCCATTTATTTCGAAAGATTGGCGATCACCAGGCGAGGCATGGGTGAAAACTGGTGAAGGTTGGGAAAAGAAAAAGGTTTTGGAAAATTGCAAAGCAATACAGTAAGTTCTAACAGATTATTTCGCCGTGTTTGTTATAAATTTCAATCGATATGTTGTTGTACACCATAGTAGAATTCATTCTTTGTTCTCTCTTGCATGAACTATTTATATATTAATCATAATATAAAAACTTTCGCCACTTTCCAAATTATTAAAACGCAATTAATTTTGATACGAGAGAATAAATAAACATGTACATTTCATCATCACATTAAAACTATAACAACAAAAGAAACTTAAAGTATTATTTAATCATAAGTCATAACAATTTTGTAAACACATTATATTGTTTTAATGTGCAATTATTGCTGTCATTGACTTTACTGATTCTATAAATAGACACAAATTTCTTTTCACAAAAATATTCTACTCAATTTCATCTCAACTACGCATTTATAATTTCTTATTATTTGCCCAAATAGAATTCCACAGAAAATACAATTAATGCCACAAATAAACCAAATAAAAGAATTAAAAATCCAGTTTGTACGTCATGTAATTTAAATGGTTTTAAAATTTCTATGTTTTTCGGATGTTTAAATTGCATCTCCATTATCATACTCTCAACAATATCATTGTACCATTTCTCTATCAAACCACTTTCCAAAAAACGACTTATAATCCGATTGAATATTGGTAGGAATGGTGATCCTTTCGGTACAATATAAGCCATAAAATAGGATACTGGACATTCACTAACAATGTGCAACAATGGCAAACCATCATCGTTTAAATATTTTGTTTTTAAAAATACTTTAGCGTCTGTTTTTCGTTCAACACAGGCAACAGATTGCGAGTGGGCGGCCAAATCCATTGAGGACATTGACAGTTGCAGGTTCACACTGGTCTTCATTGCCAATCGTTTAAATAATTCCGATTGATTTTTATCAAATATACGTAATGATGTTTTTATTAAAATATTCGCATCATCCAGTTCTTTCAATGTATTTATATCGGCATAATATGAAATTGTTGTGTACGATTTAAATAAACTACCTTGAAATAAATTCACTATAATCATATTAAATATCATACAAATTGCTAAAAAGATTCGTAATCCTGTATAAGTGATCGAAATGTTTTGTGGTACTGATAAAAAAATTGCCCAACTCTCCAACCAAGCTTTATTCAAACTTGTTTTGAGTTCATAACGTTTTAATATATACCAAAATATTGTTATTGTTAAAATTGTTATAAATATACCCAACCATACAGTCCATTTGAAGCAAATAAACAGTACCATCCACTGTGGTATACGTTGGGACTTTGGTACAATGACGCAGGTCTCATCATTCGAGTATGGTACAGTGAATTCTACATCATTTGTACCATAATATTTTATATAATATCCATTCGCAGCTAACTGAGCCTGATTGTTCGCAATCAGTCCTAAACTTCCACTGATAGTACCATTTTCCATAACTTCACCATAATATTCTTCCCAGGCTTTCACAATTTTCAAACTGCAATTCAATTTTTCCGCTAAATTTTTCAAAACACTGGCATCCACACCATAAAAATTGTCATTTGTATATTGATAAATTGGATTGTTAAAAAAGATTCGTGGTGGATTTTTTTGGCTCGTCAATTTACGTTCAAATAGTGCCACTTCCAATGGGAATTTATGTAAATTTGTTAAATTGTTTAACAATAAATGTGGATATTCTATAACATCGACACTATTATAAACATGTACAACACCCCAACTTTTCATTGCAGCAATACGATCGAATGGACGATAAATGTAAATGGATTCACATAGACATGGTGCTTGAGCGACAACATTTAACACATTAAATTCATCCCAATAACGTATCAATACATCATCAATAATTGTTGAATGTTTCGTACAACTTACATTTTCTAATGTTATGAAAAATATTAAATGTAATGCTCGTTTTTTGCCAACACAATAATGGGATTTTCCATTAAGAAATTGTTCCATTGCATTTTCATTCCATGCTATCGTTAAATACAAATATTTCGCTATAAAACTAAAACTCATCGTATAATTTATATGTTTCTCTGTCGATTTTTGATAAACTAAATTCGGTGTACGAAAACGTACGGTTTTCGTTAAATTAATTGCAATAGTTTCATTAACTTGAATATTATTGATAATCAAATACGAATGGAAATTACTTGATACGTAAGCAATTAAATTATTTGTAAAATCTAAAATAATATCCTTTTCCATGTTTGTAATTAAACTAGTTATTGTTACACTTTCTGCCATAGTGAAATAACTTTCATATGCTTTCCATATATTTGTGGAAAAACATGTCTCTTCCTCAACTTCAACTACGCTACACTTAATTACTGCTGCCATAAGGCGGAAGCAGATTAATAAATACAACAAGTTCATAATTTCAACTGGCGTAATAACAAATTCATCATCATTTCAAATGTGTTGTTTCTACTGCATTTTTTATTACAAATATTGTTTCAAGTACTCCTTAAAGTCATAATCAATTGAATATTAATCAAAATTTAGTTCCTATACAACATCTGGTAATTCTCATGCCATTATCATTAAATTAAAGGGCACCAGAATTTTTCTACTTTGATGTTTATGTAGACATTCTAATATTAATCACTAAAGATAAATTTATTATTGTAACAGGCAAAAAGAAAACGACCAACAAACCCCAATAGATCCCCAAACTGCCATTCAACCACATTGCCACATTACTATAAAAAGTACAAAAGAAGTAAGTTACTTCTTTAAACAGTTTCTCTTGCATATTTAATCTTTTATTGTCTTTTAAATGCAGATCGCCGGTTTTAACGAACTAGACGAAGCTGTAAAACGCCTAGATTTTCGCAGTGCTGTCCGTGATGTACGTCGTTTCAATTACATTTGTGCCCTATTGGATCTATTAATTGGCCAACAAATGACTGCATTATCTGGTTGTGCCCAAAAAGTACTTTTAGTTATGCTGGAAGAAGTCGCCAGCCATGCCACCACTAGCCAACATAATCCACGCGGTTTTCGACGTTTATTGAACAAATTACGTGCTTTAAGTGCCGCCGAACGTTCAGCATGTTGGGGCGGTCCACTCGGATCACAACTATTATGGAATCAACATACGACGAAAATTGAACGTATTTTGGGTATGGGTGCACAATTTCAAATTTGCGAACCTAGTCCAGATACACAACCAAAGTTCCTTCAATTACCAGAAGAATGTATTCGTGAAGTGATTTTAAGATTATCAGATCACAAGGATTTGACTGCAAGTGCACAGGCTTGCGAACAAATGGCTGCAATTGTTGGTGAACAGAGAATATGGCGTGAATTAACTAAATTCCATTTTACACAACAACAAATCGAATTGGTAGCGCCCAACGGGGACGGAAATATTGATTGGAAGGCCGTTTATCACTCACTGAAAAAGTAAGTTACAAATTTTAATAAATATTAAATAAATCATCAAGAGTGAATGATAAATTACATTGAATCGCAGATCCTTCGGATTGAACGAAGACAGACAGTACGCAGAAATGCTCTCCCTATGCAGATACTGCCGTTGTTTGTTTTGGCGATCGTTAGGCCATCCATGTATAGCTGAACAATGTCCAGAATTTCGTGCACGTTTACAAGAAGCGGGCGGTATTACACCACCCAGTCCTGTGCCGCCATCGGCCTTTTTAAAATTTTTCTCCTTGTAGTTGCCTTCAATTCACAAATCAAGATTTGAGTTGTGCTTGTTGTGCATTGTGATAAGAAAACATATATATATTTAAAATATTATATGAAAAAATATATATATTTACTGTTTTGAATGTATTTTAGGCTGCTCTTATATATCACTTAGATCTGTACATTATAACAAATTAAATATTTTTACTTACGTTGTATTAAAAATTAGTAGTTTTTTATTTAAATTTACTAACACAAAATTTGCGAGTGTTGTGAAAGGTTTTAAAATAAAAAAAAACTATAATTTTTTATATAAAAGACTGATATTGTCCATCAAAGTCTATATATGTTTACAGGTGATGGAAGTGTCTAACTGAAAATAGATTAGTATAACACAATTTAAACTTAAACTAATATTATTTACAAAAATAATATCAGATTAAACAATTTCATGTGCTTTTATTCTATAATTCAAACTTAGGCAGCTATTATGTGATATTTTTACAATAAAAAATACAACAAAAATTACACTTGTTTACCTATACATCTAAATTAAATAATATTAAATTTTACTTCTCAAGGGGAGCATAATTTAAAAGTTTTTCTATCAGATCCACATGTCCTAAAAGCATCCTTCGACAACAGTAGCGTTTTAAGCCTAAGGCATCCAAAGCATCACCTTCAGTGTATTCAGCTTGTAGGAGTCCTAAATAGGCCTCCCATTTGTTACCAATTACTTTTCCACAGGTAAAACAACGTATTGGAATGATCATTTTTGTTAGCTGAAGAAAATCGAGGTTAGAATCTTGATCAAGAAGTAATTTTTATAAATACATACGTTATTTTATAGTGTAGAATAAAAAATGCTATTTTTAGTTGATTTACTTTAGTGTGACTTTAGTATATCCTGTGTTTAAGAGAAATTTCCAGAAAAATCACTCTAATGAAGCTATTTTTGAAAATTTTAAAAAACATTTGTTTTTAAACTATCTCAGACATTCATTTTATTTTCATCTTTGTTTATTAGATAAATTTTATGAAATAGTGCATGAGACATATGTCTTAAATTAAGCACAAAGAAACGAAGAAGACGCATATAACCTAACATTTTTATCTTGAAAAATTGAAGAATTTGCATAATTTACATATTAATCTTTAAATTATTATGACTTTCAAATCCAAGAACGTGTGTGTGGTAGTTTTAGGTGATATTGGCAGAAGCCCGCGAATGCAATATCATTCTTTATCGCTTGCTCAAATGGGGCACTTTGTGGATATTGTTGGCTACGGAGAAAGCGAACCGCTTGACGAAATAAAGACAACACCCCTTATATTTTATCATTACCTAATTCCCTGTCCAAAACTACCCATAAAGCTCCTAAATTACGCATTCAAAACAATCTGGCAAACAATTACGTTGTTTTTAACTTTATTGTTCATCAGAAGACCCCATTACGTGCTTGTTCAAAATCCACCAGCAATTCCAACACTATTTGTATGCTATTTGTTTTGCTTGATAATTAGAGCGAAATTGGTGATCGATTGGCATAATTACGCACATACAATAATGGCATTAAATGTGGGAAAACGGAGTAAATTAGTGTCGATTACGAAAAAGGTAGAACAGTTTGTTGGTCAAAGAGCTAGTACCAACTTCTGTGTAACTAAAGCTATGAAAAACGATCTACAAGCCGAATGGGGTGTGGTGTACGTGCATTGACAATAATAATAATTTTTTTTAACAAAATTTTTTTATTTAGAGCCACAACTTTATACGATAGACCATCCAAAATTTTCCACCCGATATCGTTGGATGAAAAACATAATTTCTTATTAAAACTAGGCGAAGAATATCCACAATTATTGGATAAAGAAAATTCACAATCAACAGCTTTTACGGAAATTGTAGACGATGAAATTAGGTTGAAGAACCACAGACCGGCGTTGTTAATTTCCAGCACTAGTTGGACTGAAGATGAAGACTTTAATATCTTATTTTGTGCCTTGCAAGGTACTCCAATAACCTTCCAATACGATTATAATGTTACAATACATTTTTCATTCTAGACTACGAACAACAATGTTTGGAGGAAAACTTGCGAAAATTACCAGATTTAATCTGTATAATAACTGGTAAAGGTCTACTAAAGCAGTATTATTGCAATAAAATATTAAAACAACAGTGGGAACATGTAACAGTTATTACACCTTGGTTAAAATCTGAAGATTATCCAAAAATATTAGCTTGTGCTGATTTAGGAGTGTGTTTGCATACTAGTTCAAGCGGTTTGGATCTTCCAATGAAGGTTGTCGACATGTTTGGTTGCGAATTGCCTGTTCTGGCCTATAATTTTAAATGGTAGCTTCAATTCAACATTTTTTTAGTTGTTTTTATTAAAACTGATTATTATTTTAGCTTAAACGAATTGGTGCAAGATGGCGAAAACGGTTTTGTATTTAATAACAAAGAGGAACTCTCTAAACAACTTTTAAACTGGTTCGAAAACTTTCCCAATAACCAGCAAAGAAATGAGTCAGTATTAAAAATGAAGACTAACTTAAATACATTCCAAAAACTTCGTTGGACTGAAAATTGGTCGCTTGTTGCATCGCCTATTTTTCAATAATGTATTTTATATAGTAAATAAACTAATATTTTAATAAAAAACTAGTTTTATTTCTTAGTGGTACAAAATTTAAACAAGTAATCGTTCAATTTCATTCTGTATAGATTGAATTTGTGGCTTTAATTGTGATCCTTCGTTTATAGTCACACTGCATGCAATTACCGGTCTCGAAACGCCACAAGCACGTCCTAGAGCCTGTTTGGAACGTACAAACACATACGGTACATTTTTATCCTCACAAAGTAATGGTAAATGCAACAGTATTTCCAATGGTTCAGCATCGGCTGCCATAACAATGAATTCAGCAATTCCACGATTCAACGTTTTCGTCACTTCATTGGCCCCTTTACGCATTTGCTTGTAGTTCATTGCCTGTTGCACTAAGTTGAGGATTTTCGTAGTTAGTGTGGCGTCAGCCAAAGGATACGCTTTTGGATTAACTTCTTCGGCCTGTGCAAAAATTTGCCGAAAATAAAATTTAATTAGAATAAATATATAGTTTGTTTTACCATCTTAATAGTTTATTGATAAATATTTATAAGACTTTTGATAGATAATGCAACCTCTCGGCGATATTTTCGCTTCACTGAGGAGCAAAGCAAAAGATAAATACGAAGCAAACTTTAGCAAACACGTGCAAATCGAAAGTAAGCGTTTGTTTGACGATTTGTTTAGGTTATGTGCACCGAATATACAAAATATATATATATATAAAAGGTGCAACTTCACTGCAGTTTAAATTTACCAACATACGTATATAAGTTGGAGCTACTTGTATCAAAAAGTTAAACAAGAAAACAAATAGCCACGCATGTCTATGATTAAATTACATAACCTCAAAAAAGATCTAAAAACTCAAAAAGACTCAAAAAATTTCTTTAAATAAATTAAAACATTAAATTAATATGGCTGGAAAATTCGGCGACTTTTTTCTTACAGACCTCGGAAGAAAAATCGTCTTTGTTGGAGCTACAAGCTTGTCTTGTGCGAGTATTGTCGGCTTTATTTTACCGCATACTTGCTTCTTGAATAAATACAGAGATTTTGTACAATTATACAAGTACAATGGCATAAATATCGTCAATATTTATATTAAACTTGTTTATTTCTAGTAATGGTATTTCTGTTCCACTGAACAAACAACTAATAGATCGATTTTACAAGACTATTGAAATTTTAAATACTGAATCGAAAGATCTTGCGGAAGGGCGACTTATACATAAACCTTTTCATGTATATGGATTCGATATGTTCAGTGCTGGAAGCATTCACAGTAAATGGGGCTCCATTATCGGTATTCCGGGACATTTTGCGTACAAATCAGTAGATGACATCCAAAAAACCAAAATTAAAGTATTTTAAATCAGTTAGCAAACAGCAGCAAAAGAGCTTAAAACACTGCAATTCTTGTAGCTTAGGGGTGATTCAATCCTGTGGGACACAGAGGAAGGCAAACAGTTTGCAAGATCGCTAATTCTTTCTGAAAAAGCACAAATGTTTGCAATGGCACATGAAATAAAGTATAGAGAATCGTTTAAACCATGTTTGGATGTTGTTATTCCTGGGATGATGATCACATTGGCTTATTTATGTGGCAGGAGATTAAATGTTCATTATCAACTCGATAAAAAACATTTAAATACTCGTTTTACTATTTACTGTTTCCTATGTGCATTTGTATATATTTACTACATATTTTTAAAGGATGTAGCACAAGTTTATGCGGAGGAACAAATCGACGAAGAATTATCACAAATTCCCGAATTGGCAGAAGGCGGCAAAGAATATTATGAAAAAATTTTACAAAGAAATGTGGCTCTGAGAAAATTGTTGGGAAAAGAAGGTGAAAATATGTACACAGCATTAGGTAATGAAAATACTTTGTTTAGAACTAAACATGTACCATTGGTGCAAAGAAAAACATATTTCGAAGAAATTTTTAACAAACAGAATAAGGCAAATGCTTAAATATAATAATTATGTTGTAGTTTAAATAATTTTTATCATAAAATTGTAAATAAATGAATTTAATGCCATCTTGTTCTTAATTCAAAAAAACAAAAGTGACATCTAGGTTTCACTGTACAAAATATGGTAAAACAACACCAACATTAGAAATGCAAAATATCTAAATAAGATGGTGTTTTTGTTTGGTTAATGGTTATCTGACTTTAAATTGTCGAATGTTGGAAAATAAATATAAAAACACAATAAAAATTCAACAAATTTCTATTAGAAAATGTTAATTATATGCTAGTGGAAATAAGTAAAATTAAAACAATATATATAATTGTTATGATAATGGATTCACGTCCAACTACAAACAAGAATGGTAGTGTTGATGCTGAAAATCTGAACCTGACTCTGGATATGGGAGATGATATGAAATTAGATGAAGTTAATTACGAGAGTGATGTGTCTTCCAGCAGTTCAGAAAGTTCCAGTGCACCTAGTATAAGTTCCGTTAGTAGTGGTTCATCAAAGGGCCGCCGTTCTAGACACAAAAGGGGCCGTTCATCACACGACAAAAGCCCCTCACCAACAGCAGCGAAACGGGCCCGTTCCAAAGACGCTAAAAGTGGCAAAACTTACGACTATTTAACGAAATTAAACTATTTGTTTAGGGATGCTCGTTTCTTTGTGATTAAATCCAATAATGCAGAGAACATTACATTGTCCAAGGCGAAAGGTGTCTGGTCGACGTTACCCCAAAACGAAGCCAATTTAAATAAAGCTTATCGAGAATCGCGCAACGTCTTACTCATATTTTCCGTTAAGGAAAGTGGAAAATTTGCTGGGTTCGCTCGTTTACATGGTGAATCACGGCACGACGTGCCCGCCATCTCTTGGGTGTTGCCGCCGGGCCTTTCCGCCAAGGCATTGGGTGGTGTTTTCAAAGTGGACTGGATTTGTCGTAAAGAATTACCATTTGCTAACACAATGCACTTGTACAATCCATGGAACGATGGAAAACCGGTGAAAATTGGCCGCGATGGGCAAGAAATCGAGCCCAGAGTTGCTGAAGAACTGTGCCGACTGTTCCCTGAAGACGATGGCATCGAAATAACTCCTATACTGCGTTTGGCAAAGGAAGCATCCAAGAAGAACGCTTCCAGGGGGCGGAATATTAAAGCAAGAATGCCGATAGCGGCACGTTCGTTCAATTATCGTGGCAGAGGTAGCTCGTATTCACGTAGAAAGTACTTTTTAAGCACTAGAGGACTGACATCGAGTTCGTATAGACGTTCATTGTCGCCGCCACGGCCTCGTGGTGATCGTTTCTCTATGTTTTATGACAGGGACTCACCTAGACCGTACACGGCCGCCGCAGCGGAGGCATACGTGGCTGATTATATGCGTACAATGCAACATCAATTGCCGCCACTGCCCTACGTACCACCGCCAGGTCTTTATTCCAGTTCGTACGACAACTTGCCACCACCTCCAAGGTACTACGATGGTCTGCCATTGCCAGATTATCCCACATCTAGACTAGGTTCATATTCGGATAAAAGATCGTATGATCGATCGGTGGATGAGTTCCTTTGGAGGACAAGCGATCGGTCCAGGGATAGAGATAGGGAGAACCGTCACCGTTACAGGGACAGGCGGTGAATCATCTTTTTTGGATACAACATAAAAATATTAATTATTATAGGGAAATTCAACTTAACATTTATTTCGTGGTCCAGCAATCGTTTTTCTACAATTACAATTATTACATATTGTGATTGCATATTTTTCTGATTTAAATGTAAATCGAGTGTAAAAAATCCATTTTAAATGTATTATTTTAGATTTATTATTATGAAATTAGGTTGTATATTACAGTTTTTCTTACAATTAAAACATGAATTTAATTGTATTTTTGTTGTTTTATTTACATAAATACCCAACAAATAAATTTTGAATTTTCCGCTAAATGATTTCATTTTGATTGGTTGGTAGTTGAACCGGGCGTGAAGTCCTGCGCAACAAAAGCACTCCGGTTGTTGCTCTCGGACGAGCTGTCGGAAAACCAGTCTTAAAGACTGTTCTTTTAGCGAATGTTTTTCTTTTTAATATTATAATATTAATAATGTAAAAAGTTAATAAAGAAAAAACAGTTCGAATGACAGCGCGTCTAGTGTTTGTTCAACACATAAATTAAGACTTATTTTCAAGTTCCTAAAATAATAAAATTAATTACGAAAATTATGTACCGCAACAATTCAAGTTCAATGTGCAATGAACGCTTTACAATAAATCACACAGAATGACAGTTGTTGGAGGATTTGTATTAGAAAAATACAAGAAAACTAGTCGGGGATGATCTGAAGAAGAAATTCATATAACAATAAGGTATGTTCCAGTGTTGATTTTGTGTTAAAAAGCATTGATTTAAAGGTGCAACGAAAATGGGCTGGAATTAAGGGCTGGTCTATTTATTAATTTTTATTAAATCCATACAATCAAAAGAAAACCACACAAAAGTGCCATCCACACTCAATAATCCACAAAGGGAATTTGTTTAGTAATTTAATTCAACCCGGTGTTTAATTGGAGGTTAATATTGCTTATATCCACATTTTCATTGCTAATTAACTGAGATTTTACGACAATTTATCCATCCACACACATGGTTGATGCTTAGAAGGTCGTTTACTTGTTCAGTTCAACCTGTTTTTGAATTATCAATTCATTCATCATTTATAGAAATTGTTCCTCAATACCATAAATGGTCTGTAATGGTATAATATTTGCGACCATTTCAAATAAATCCACATTAAAACCACAAAAACAGATGTTGAAAGTCTATTGTAATAAAATTCTTTAATATGCCAATGAAAGTGTGTACAATTCACACACAAGAACAAATCAACAATGTAAAGCACAAGTTCATTGTTAATAATAATTAATTCTCGCATTAATTAAATGGTATTTTTATAGTTAAGCACGCAAATATGACAAAAACTATGTAATTTTTATTGTCTTTTTAAATACAATACATTAATAAATGAATATTCATGTAATTATAATAGATAAATAACAATATATCCTATATTTTCATGTTTTCCATGTAAAGTATTTAAGAGAGCGTAAAATAGTTGCAAGTAAAAGTTAATTTAATCTCATTTTAATCGTTTTAAAGGGATGCAAAACACCAAAACTAATGTTATAATAAACGCAATTAAGATAGAAAGTTGTTTTATCAGTTAAATTAAACATTTGCATTCATTGTTCCATATATAAATGTGATAATACCGTATAATCTGTTACAGAAATATTAAACAAAAACAAAAAAAAGCAAAACAATGGAGGAAAAGAAGGGTCCACCACGTTTTGGTGGTTCAAAAGTATCAGAAATAGCGAATATCTTTCAAGCTCGTCAAGTAACAACACAGAAAGAGGATATTTTAACACCATTACGTCACAAACCGAAAACGATTGCCGATAAATTGGAAAACAACGAAACATCTCCAACAACAGTAACAGTTGTTCGTACTGAATCGCATGTAACGCGATTCAATAATGCACGTGCAATGTTTGAGAAATTGGGTGAAGAGAATCGGAACAGCCGTGAACGTATAATACCATTACAATCGACGAAAAGTGCATCGAGTATATTGGATTCGCGTTCTCGAAGCAGTTCGGCGAACAGTGAAACGCGTGACACCAAATCACACGATGAGGGTTCGCGTTCACCATCACCGAAACGACGTGAAAAATACAATACTGGCAGTGTACCAGAATTGAACGATAATAATATGAAACCGAAAACGAATGGATTCAACAAAAAAAGTACGAATGGAAATGAAGTTGTGCTTCCAACAAAGCCGGCCTTGATGAAAAAGCCAGAAAAGCCGGAAAGGAAGTTCAATAGTAAGGAATTGATTGAGAAACAAAGGAATTGGACATCGCATTTTTCGAAAACACGCACAAACCGCTACAACAGCGATCCGAATAAAAGTGAATTGAAATATGGTGCAAATAATGGTAATAATGATAATAATAATAGGCCAAATGTGTTGGCAACACGTAGTGCATCGTTTAATAATCGATTAAGAAGTCCACCAGAAAGTCCACCATCACCACCAGTCCGAACGGAAGCGTCGAAACGTACGAATTTGCAAACGAGAAAAGAACGACCGGCCTCTGTTATTCCTACAACGTATACAAGTCCTACAAAGAGGGAGTTTAATAGTCCGGAAAGTAGTCCGACGACTTTAACATCGCCTAGTGATGTCATCCCGGCAAAGAAATGTTTGTTTAAGGATGATAATAAGATGAAAAGTGAGGATTTGAATGAGAAAGTTTCTAGTAGGGAGAATTTGAGCGCTACTTCTGGTAGTTTGTCATCTCTAAGTCCGCCTAGTAGTCCGAATAAGTTGAAATCGGAACAGGAGAAACAGGAACAAGAGGGGAATGAAAAGTTCGACATGGACAGTAAGTTTTACTTTTTATTATTTTTGAATTTATCGTGTATTGTTGGTTGCTGAGTCACCTATTTCGATTTTTCAATAAATAATCAATAATATTTATCTATTGGTATTTATTGATTTTATAAATAAAATCATCCGCAATATATGATGAACAGGAATAAAAAAATAATTAAAAATTCTCGTAGAAAAAATTGCGCGAATTTTAAAATTTAAATAAAACATTTATTTGTTTGTTTCGCTTAAACGAAAAAAAAAAGTTGTCCGCGCTTAATATAGAAATTTCTCAACTTCCGCATCAAATAAATTTGTCTCAATATACCTCACTTAAGCTCAAGTACACACTATTAATATTATAATACCTCTAGTCCGTACACAATTCTATTTATTTATTTAAATAAAGTTAATTAGTTGTAAAAAAAATATATTTCGACACACCGAAATCGACTGGCAGTTTAAAAGCAGTAGTTTTTTATATATTAAGTGTATTGGATGGTGTGTAGGTCTGTTGCAATTTATTTATAGATCAGTATTTATTCTTTCGTCTAGCATAACGCGTACAAAACTTTAACGCGTACTACTGATTTCATTTAAAATTCGTTTATATATTTGTAATACTAAATGGTGAGATATTTTGTTAAAATGTGTCTGAGACTTAAAATTCTATGCATCGATTGTACAGGTTCACTTTTATCATCTTTGTAAATAAAGGTGTTTCAAAAAATAAAAAATGATTAATTTTTGAAGCACTTTATCGTAAAAGTATTCTTTTAGCATAGAAATGTGCTGTTGTTTTTTGCAGATGAGAGTAAGAATGATGAATTTGTAGTGACTAGGAGGACAAAAGTGTCTAGTATATCATTGAACATTCCTGCAGCCGGTCTTGGTAGCCGGCCACCATCCGTTGTAAGTACTTCCACATCCGATGAAGGCGGTTTCAATGAACCATCACCAAAAATCGAAGCAAAACTGAAGCCACACGAAGAATCATTGTACGATTACGTGATTAGTGAAGATAAACCACTTGAATATGCCGATATATCACCGGAAGATGAAAGTGATGAATATAAAGAGATAATATCGAGTCCAACAAAATTGACACAATCAGAAATTGAGGCTTTGTATGCTGTACCACATAAACCGAATGTACAACAACAAAGATCAGTACAATCGACTGATTCGGAAGTGTCACAAGTGACTGTAATCGCTCAAAAATCAATTGATTCGGATTGTATGTACAATAGTCCGCCTAGTGTTATAAATAATACTGTTTTATTGGAATTGGATAGTCAAGAAACACCATCAAATTTAAATAATACATGTAGTACAATTGTAAACAAGTCTGATATAGTTGATAGTTGTAATAGAAAATCAGATCCATTTATATTAAAACGTGAAGTGTTACAATTTACTGAAAAATCTAGTTGTAGTAGTGTGAGAACTCCAGATGCACAAAAGTCTGAAGCGAATATATTAGATTTAAATGATGTAGAATATGCTGATGCTAGTGATAATGATGATAATGATAAAATTAGTGATCATGAACATGAGGCTGAATCAATGACACCAGATGAAGCAGAGAACTTATTAAGCACTAAGTATAGTTTTTTGTTTGTGGTTCATTTTTTGTGATTCTTACTAATTATAAAACTTTTTTTTTCATAATTGGCACTTTTCCAACAAATAGAATACTGGAGAAAAGAATACGGTAAGTGGTTTCTTAGAAATTTTATAAATATATGTTGTTTATAATGGGAAATTTTATAATTTTTAATTTATTAATAAATGTAAATCGTTTTTCACAGTTCTGACATTCTTTCTGATGAAGAGGCACAAGAAGTAGCAAAACTGTTGCACACAAAAGACGCTAAAAAACCCACTACAATGCTACATGACTCAATTACAGCATCCGTACACGATTCCAGTGGTCCAGTATCATTAAATGACAGTTATGGGCCAGCTTCCCTACAAGAAGAATCTCTTACAGACGATTTAAATGAACAACAACAACAACAACAACAAAAAACAACACAAATTGTTGAACAAGTAAAACCAATGGAAGTTTCTGCACAATTTTACGAATCCACTTCAAGTCTGGATATGTCAACACAAGACGATGAAGAAGGTTTAAGTCATTCCAAATTTGATGCCAGCATTTCAGCTTCTGATTCTGGTTTAATCGATTCAGTAACAAGTATTTCAGAAGGCTATAATTCTGAAATTGGTTTCGTTCCGAAACCGTCACAAATAGTCGGCACTGAACACGGTGTCCATTATTACGAAGATGGTCACTTTTGGATGGAAGTGCCCGGTTTACCACCTGAAGACGACGACGATGATCTCGATTACTATCCAAACTACATTCCAAAACAAAGTAAAGTGGTTTTTTCATCGGAACCAATGAAAGTCTACTCCACATTCAGTATTAGTGATTATGATCGTCGTAATGAGGATGTGGATCCGGTGGCCGCTTCAGCGGAATACGAATTGGAAAAGCGTGTTGAGAAAATGGACGTTTTTCCAGTGGAACTAGTCAAAGGACCGGAAGGCCTAGGATTGAGTATAATCGGAATGGGTGTGGGTGCGGATGCTGGATTGGAAAAATTGGGTATATTCGTTAAAACAATAACAACGAATGGTGCTGCCTCGAAAGATGGCAGAATTAAAGTTAACGATCAAATTATCGAAGTTGATGGCAAAAGTTTAGTGGGCGTAACACAGGCATATGCTGCCAGTGTATTGAGGAATACTTCAGGATTGGTGAAGTTCAGTATTGGACGTGAACGTGATCCGGATAATAGTGAAGTGGCACAATTAATAAAACAATCATTGCAAGCAGATAAAGAGAGAGAAGAAAGAAGACAGAGAGCTTTAGAAGCCGAACAACAACAAAGTGATACAAGCACAGTTCAACTGACAGGTACAAGTTGTTTTTCTTTTTTTTGGGCACTTGATTAGTTGTTTTGGGTTAAGGTTCCGCAAATACAAGTGTCAGTGATGGTCCAGTAAGTCCGACTAGTAAAGAAGAAGCCATTTTCGAAAATGAACAAGATAATGATGTGGAATCTTTGCGAGTTTTATTGCAAGAGGTAAAATTTGTGTTTGTTTGTTGTAAATGTGTGCAAGTTTTTGTTTTTCTTTTTTTTTTTGTGAAAATTAACTTGTTTTATAATTAATGAGGAACTTTAATGTAGTTTATTTTTTTTAAATATAAAAAATGAAATAAAGCTTAAATATTATTAAAAAAAAATTCAAAGTTCCTCATTGAACCTCAAATTAATAAGACAAGTCGTTCGTTTGTTATGTGTGTCTTTTATTTTCCAACAGACTCAACGCAAATATAATTTATCTGAGCTTGAGATTGCACGTCTAAAAGCTAAGGTAGGTGTAAAATCCACCTGCATGTAGCATAGTGACTAATGCTTAAAAATTCATTAAAATTACGTAAAAATAACTAACAAATTGAATTTAATTCTATAGCTAATGGAACAAAATGGTGTTAAAATTGATGATTCTGAAAAATTCGAACAAGCCAATCAAAAATTAAAAGAAGCTGAAAGAAATTTACTGTCAGCAAAGAAAGAAGTTCAAACTTACCAAAATATGTTAGAGCAATCTCAAACGCAATATTTAACATTAGAAAAAAAATACAATAAAGCTAAACAATTGGTAAGAGATTTTCAACAACGTGAATTAGATATGTTACATCGTGAAGACTTTTATCAACAATTATTACAAGAAAAAGATACAGAATACAATGCATTAGTCAAGAATTTAAAAGATCGTATTATAGCATTAGAACAAGATTTATTGGATACACAACGAAAGGCCGGTATGCCAATGGTATTACCATATGACAGTATCAATTTAAAGCAATTAACACCACAAATGACACGTCGTCAGCCACCGAAACCACGTTTTCAAGCACTTGAGACTGATTTATCCGATACAGAGGTATCCGATGTGAGTCCAGATGATGATAAAACGGCAACTGTTGAACGAAAACTTCCAATCAAAGAAGAATTTGATAGAGCTGTACCACCACATGAATTACTCGATATATCGGCTAGTAAAAGTAAAGCTGAATTGGCGAATCGTGGTGCATTAGCGAATAGACAATTGCCCAGCGTAAAAAAGGGCTCATTAAGTAATAGTAGTTCAGACTATGGTTTAGATGAAAGTTATAATTCAGCTGATGAATTAACTGATTCGGCCTGTATACAAACTGATTTACAACCAAAAACAACAACAACAACAAGTAGCAGTAGTAATAGTAGTATAAATAGTACAGTTGCACGTCCAACAACACTTAACACACAATATGTACAACAAATACAATATAGTACAGTTACAAAACCGATAAATAATGCTCAAAATACACAAGTACAGTATAGTCAAGTGCAGAAATGTAGTAGACAGAGTAGTAGTAGTACGAGTAGTTCGAATGTGGTGTATGCTAGAGTGCAAAAGGAGGCGAGCAATTTACAACAGCACACAAGTCCTGATCCATGGGGTGGTGAAATGTCCGCTAAAGGTGTTAATTTGGGTATGGGACCGCCCAGTTCACTTGCTGAACAATTAAAACAGGTGAGAAGTTGTTCAATTGATTGTAAAACAAGTTTTTGTAACGCCGTTCTAATTTGGTCTCATTACCAAACGATTTAGTAATTTTTACTCAAAAATCGTACAGTAATAGGGGTTATTACTGTATGATCGCAGTTATAAGAAAAAACAATGTTGGTACTTCTTAAACAAATTGCTGGTTGCTGGAATTCAGGCTAATTTTATAGTGTGTCAATTTTGTTGTGGCGTCCATCTTATTAATAGCATAAACAATATTTTAATTCAACTTATTTTATAATAATTTATAATACACGATATATTAAATAAGTCAACAAAGTAATATGTATTTAATTATTTAAAATTAAAGTTTATGGTGCAATTGTGGCAATTACTGACATTAATAATTGGTAAATTTGTTCACTTGTTTACCAACCAAAAAAATATCCATAAATTTGAGCAACCATTAATTTTTAATTAAAAAAAAATAAATTCGAATGTTTGTTATAAAAAATCTTGTGTTTTACTCGGGCAAAAGATGTTTGGCAAAATGTTGCCTTTGAAAGACTCGGCTTCGCCTCGTCCACGTCTCGTCTTTCAAAATATACTTCATTTTGCAATAGTTATTTGTTATACAAGTGCCGAAAAACAGTATTTGCAAAATCGAGTATATTTTGAAAAACGAGACGAAGTCGAGTTTTTCAAAGGCGAGATTAATTAATTAATTAATTTTGATGTTTTGTCTCTCTTTTCAGGTATTGGCTGAACGAGAAAAACGACTGGGCAGCGACAGTGTAAACAGTTCCACAGATGAATTGAATACAAAAAATAAACACAATGCTGCTCAACATTTATTAGAAGAGATACGTCAAGCTGTGAGTGAAGCAAACGCTAAAGGTATAAATCTTTGTTTTTACAAAGATTTTGTTTATATATGAGAGATTGAATGTATTTTTATAGTTAAAAAAGTAGTTCCTGTTACATTATCGCCTCCAGATAGCATACCATGGCAACACCAAAGCAGTACGTCGCCCACACCACCATCGCCGTCAAGTTTGTCGTCTGGATCTGTGTCGCCATCACGGCACGATACGTCTTGGGCCACAACTGATCTCAGTTTAAGTTCGTGCAGTATTGCGAGCGATAAACGTGGCTCGCATTTCTGGCAATCGGCACCAGTGAATGATTGGAGCAAAGAAAAGGTATTAATATATCATTGTTTTTTCGAATTTATAGTAATTGTCTTAAAATGATTCGATTTCAGGTATGTCAGTGGTTGTTAGCGATTGGAATGGAACACCACATCCCGAAATTCGTTGAATTATCGGTGAATGGCAGTACATTGTTGTCATTAACTTCGGCCGATTTTAAAATATTAGGTATAAATAGTGATGATAAGAATCGTTTGAAGAGAAAAATCAAGGAACTGAAATCGCAAGCAGAAAAAGAACGTAAACAAATGGAGCGCGATAGAAAAGAAAAGGAAAAAATGCAAAGAAAAGCGGAGAAGGCGAGCAAAAAGAAATAAAACTTATTAAACAAATAATAATCGGCCTATGCATAACCAATAAATTAATTTTTATTATTGTTGGTAAGGTGTATTTTGGTAAAAATATATTCATTGCCAAAATTGAGCCATATTAGTTGTAATAGCAAAAAAATATGTCGATTTTAGTTTGAAAATTCTAAGATTGATGACTTCATCTTAGAGGAGAGTGTCATATAAGGTCAAAGAATTAATTTATACTTTAATAATAAAATTTTAATATTTAGTATATTGTACTATATAATATATATGATTGTGCTCGTGTTAGTTTGTAGAATACTTGTATATATCTGGAATACATTTTTTTCGATTTTTGTTTTTAAAACATTAAATATGACGGCAACGTACTGTTTTTTTCCAAAAAAATCTAATAGAAATGTCTTTTTGCGTGTTCCAACAATACATACACACATAATATGCATATACGTATTATATTCAAATTTTTAATACAATTTTACTAATTTATGTGATAACTTTGTGTGTCTTTTTTTTTCAAAATATTATGTGATTATTGTAAGATATAAATTATTGTTTTTTTTATTTAATGTCTTTTTTTGTAAACATACTCAATTATTTATATATTTATGTATAATAATATGAAATTGCCAGTAAAATATAATATGATGTTTCCTCTGTTTTTTAAACTTTGTTTTAATTATTTTTAATAAATAATAATAGTACAAACTAAAATCAAAGCGTTTTGTAAATTTTCGTTTGCAGAATCTTTTTATTTATGGGACCAATTTTGTTTGATTCAGCCACATGTTTGTATTTTTTATTATAAATATCTAAACTGTTTGCAACTCCTTTTAAACTTTTGTAATATAAATTATACATTAATAGTTAATGTAGAATCACTAAATAAATTGTCTTTGTACTAATAAGGGTGTTTTTTTAATAATTTCTATAATAAATAATACGTCAGTTATTGTAGTAGTACAATTAATTTATTTGATATTTAATATACAAAAGAAATAATGACAAATAATAAAAATTGTCTATTTCATGAAACTTGTTTCACTATTGAATTATTAACTATATAAATTAAGATTATTAATAGAATACAATGAAATTTTGTTGTAAGAAAAACCAACCATAATACATTATTTTTTTGTCATACGAAAAGATTAAAAGATTTACTTATAAGTTAAACAAATGCAAAATAAAATCAGAGCCAACATTTTTGTTTATAAGATTTTTCTAAAAAGGGACAAACATGTAAATATTTTTAACATCTAAGGAATTAGGGTATATATAGATTTAGATGAGAGTAAAGTTGAAATAAATTAAAATCAACTTTTTTATTTTATAGAAAGCGTCATCTAGTTGTGTCTTTATGTTAAAAAAAATGATAATAATCCAAAAAATAAGAGACTGACACAAAACGTACCTAAAGATTTCATTTAAGGTACGTACACCTACTTTTACAATTTTAATATGTGTGAATATTGCAATTTTTTTTGTAAATCAATCCACACAAACTTCAACATTAGGTTGTTTTTTTTTTATTTGTCAATTCAGACGATTTAATAATTTTGTAAAATAAAAGCAGCACTTTAATTGGTCAAGTAGACAAGTTTTAATGATTTTGCAACAATTTCTTCATTGAATAATACAAACGCTTTGCAATAACAATAAAACTAAACAACCTGCTCCAAGTAAGAGGCAAGTAGATTTTGGATTGATAATTTTTTTATTTGTAATTATTGTGTGGCTGCTTCGATCACGCAACTTGTTTTTGTATTTTGCGACTCAATGGCGTTTTTATTTTTGTTTTGGCGTTCTACATTAGTATGTACTCAAGAATAGATCCAGACAAAGGCTAAACTGCCTCCCATTTTGATAAACTTCTTCAAACCCATGGAGTCCAGCCCTCGTACAATAGAGCGAGGTTGTCCAGGCTGGTCGCCTCCCGAATCACGTAATCCACCTGTACAAATTTAATTGACAACATTTAAAATTGAAAACCATTTTGTTTTTAAACGAAAATACCTGTTCTTGGGTAGTGTACTTCCTGCCCGGATCTGGATCGCGACCTTCCAACTTCAATTTCACCCTCCGCCACACACTAACAGCATACGCATTCCTTTGTTGACCTTTACTAACACTCTCCTGCTTCACAATTCGATTATCAATTATATCATTTTGTCGTACTAAATGTTTTCTATTTATTTTTCTCATATCTAAATCAATTAAACCATCATATATATGTTCTGTATTGATTTTTAATTGATTTAACATATCAATAACATTATCAATTTCATCTTTATTTATTTCTTTTTTAAAACTATTAAAAATATTTGTAAAACATTCAATATAATCACGATATACATTGATATAATCCAGTGCCCTCGCATTATAATTATCGATTTTCGTCATATTTTTTATTAAACTTTTTACATCCGACATTAATTTCGTATGAATATTGTATAATGTTTTAAAATTGTCTACTAACGATATCATCTCATCATTTATAACGAAAACATCCTCTTTTTCATCGTTTAATTGTTGTTTTGTACCAGCTATTATATCTGTTAATTGTTCTGCAATTATTTGCAACCATTTTGGTTTTAAAATTAATTCCGGTGTTAATAAATTTAATATACTCTCTTCTGTTGTTGATAAAACTTCAGAATTCGCATTTGAATATTGGCATGCCATTCTCCATTTTTCAAAACTATTCACAAATGTCTTATTAAACGTTTTAGCATCATTTGAAATAAAACTGCGTGACAATTCATAATTAAAAATTGTATTACATGTATTTATTGTGTTGGTTGTAATTTGTTGTTGTAATATTAATTGATTATTTCTTGTAGAAACTGCTGTTTCGAATGCTGCCAATATTTCCACCACATTCGGATTAGCACCTTTTGCCCAATTCAATCTCTGATAAGCATTTTCGATTAATTGTTGTTGTTTTTCGCGCATCTCAATTAATTTCCCATAAACACTTTGTAATTTCGTCATTTCCGTTTTTATATCCGCAATTATTTTACCACGTACTGAATTATTGTGTAAATGTAAATCATCGTACATAAAATTACAAATTGTTAAATGATTTTGTAAACGAATCGCCGCCGATTGTAGAATATTTAATTTGTGTTCCAATTTTTTCGGTTCCTGTATTTTTTCCCATGCTAATTTCAAATTTGTTTCCAAACTAGATGCTTGCGATAGAATATTTTGTGTGAAAACATTATTTTTTAACAAATAACTCCATCCTTTTTGACATAATTCATCTAATGGTACTTTACTTTCTGCACCAATATCTTTTTGTTCGATTTGATGTGTCACATCTAAGCCTAAATATTGTAGCAAAAAACAAACTATATAAGCAATATTCTCAGTTGTTACGCCTAATAATTGTTGTGATATAAAATCGGCTATAAATTGTCGAATTGGTTTTATTAATTGCTCATCATTATAAACAATTAAACTATCGTTGGGCTTAAATGATTCGCACATATCTTTACACAATTTAAACACATCAAACATAGCTTGTAATTTTTTCAAAAAGAATATATCTTCCAATATTTTCATAACGGATGCATTGTAAATATGAGCTGAAATACTTTTCGCTTCCTTCACTTGATCCAATTTACGCCAAGCAATTGGTATATCAAGATTGGTTAGTGTTGTTACTAAACTGGACATTTCTTGTCGCAATTTTTCAAATAAACCATTAAAACCCATTAAAAGCATCTTGCCAGGTGATAATTGTTCTGTTTGTGGTGGAATTAATAATTGAAAACTGGTTTTCAAGTCGCTTAATTTGTCTAAAAGCAATTCATAAGACACACCAATGTCCATTTGCATTAAAAGACATGTTAAAATCTTCTCCAATTCAATTACAACTTCAGGAATCGGTACACCAATACTGTTAATGATTTGATTCAATTCATCAATCATTTCTTTAACACTACTATCTTCACTTTGTATTTTTTTCATTCCTTCTGGCAATATAATTGTATGAAAATTGAAATTCAAGTCATGCAAAGCTTTATAAATATTATTTGAAATTTTGATTGCATTTACAGTACGTACAAAACGTTCATCATCACAACAACAACGATTTATTGGTAAATTATTGATTAATTCAACAGCACGACAACTGTTCATTACTAAATCATCTAAGAACCAATCACCATCACGTGATGTTAATTTTATCAACCAATCACCGCTACGGTGAGCTGTAATTTCCAATTGCAAAAAAGCTTGATTTAATAACACCAATTCACTAATGATAACAAATTCAAATGCACTACTAGCTCCACGTTCATTCGCCAAAAAATTCGTAATACCCATTTTAGCATTTTGATAAACATTTTCTAATGCAATCGTACTGTCTTTACTTTGTAATGTTGTTAATTCTTCAAATAATTTATTAACTTGTAAAATCGTGTCTTTATATAAACTTTCTAAATTATATACTAATTTTAATAATTTCTGTTGATGATTATTATTTTTATTAACATCTAAACAATCTTTTAATTTATTATAAACCAATTCACAACTTTCAATGTTACGATTTTGTAATAAATAATGACACCATTTCATTATTTGATTCATACGATGATTTTCTATAAACGCTTTTGGACATTGTGATAATATTATGAAATAATCTTGTAATAATTGTAAACATTTACATGTTAAAGCGTTTAAATGATGTACTAGATCTGCTACATCGTTTTCTGATTGTTCACATTGTACAATTATATCATCTTTTCCTGCATTATGTAAAAATTCACGAACTAAATCGAATATATGCATACTTTCTTCTGTATTGGAATCAATTAATTTCAATTCATTAATCCATTGCAAATATTGTTGATTATCGTAAAAAATTTTAGCATCATTAAAAACTTTTAAATGATTTTCACATTCAGTTATAATTGTATCTAAATCTTGTTTTGCTGTATTTAATGCTAATTGCATTTTATGATACGATTCAAATCGCGACGGTAAAAGATACAAAGAATGTTTATTTTGGCCTTGAGCTTCAGCCTCTTTTACCAAAGCTAATTGTTGATGTAAATCTTGTAATTTATCTTCCGTATCGCATAATTGTTGTTTTATAACACCGAAAGAATTTAAACATTTGATTAGTTTCGGAATTTCGTTTAAAATTTCCTCCCTTCAACAATTAAAATTTGGCTTTTGAGCATTTCATTCGTACAAATTAAATAAAAACAAGCAAATTCACTATTCGACAACATTTCAAATATAAACTTTTGGTATTTTTGGACTTTTTAATTAAGTTGGCAAATAATGAATAGCTTGTATTTGTTTTTGGACTTACTTGTTTTCTTTCCATTCAGTCTTCATTTCCATACAACGAACATTAAACATCGATAAAGTGATTTCTTTTTCTAGATCCTTTTTACTTTGTCTACAATTACTACCATTTGCAAGTTCCCCAAAAGTCGTACCAGCTAAAACTTCTCCACTGACAGTCCAATCAATTAATGGATCATAAACAAATGCTTCTAATAGTGTTAAAAGTGTTTCTCGCCCTTTTCTCATTGTTTTTAACACATTTTCGCAAGCCAAACGAAATATCCCCTTGAAAAAAATTATAAATTTTCCATTGTAAACCCCTTAAGATAATGTCAATAACGAAAATAATAATCCCATTTTCATAGGTTTTATTTTTCGGGGATTATTATAATAAATCTATGTCAGAAATTTGTTATTAATAAAACCGACAAAAGAATGATTATCTGTTATTAATGTAAACATAAACAGTATTATTTTTAATAATATGTTTTTCTAAATGAAATTACGAGGGTCAGGTATACCTACGTTATTAAAAAATAGGAGTAATACGATAGATGAGAAAAACAAGTGAAAAATCAATTAAGTACGTGGAAATTTGCAAAAAAAAAATCACTCACTGAAATCGTTGATTGATTATACTAATTTTTAAATAAAATAACAGTTAATGCAAAACGCATCAATTAAACTAATTAAAATTTCTTTTCAAATGCATTTTTGGAAGATACATTATATAAAATTAGAATTCAATACATAATAATAAATGTAATTTGTATTTCGTTATTAGCGCCACGAGGCATACAAACAACATTAATATTATACATTTAATACGGGATGTAAACATTGTAATAAATTACCATTTAATTTAATATATCAAGTGAAAATCAATTTCCATTCATACAATATTGTTGGATGGTTTAGAGTGGAATGATAATAAAATATTGTATATTTAAGAGAGAAAATTAAGTAGCAAAGCATGGTGTTTGTATAAAACATAATATGTATAATATTGATAAACAGTTTAAAAACTGCCGTCTTCCATTCAAGTCGTGTATTTTAAACACTATACTCTGCGTTTTTCGTTTTACTGAAAAGAAAATGTATTGAATAAAATGACAAGAACACTATTAGCAACAGGAAATTCAACCGCAACAACTGGATTGGACTTAGAATATGCCGGAAGTGTTTTATGGATTGTGATAAACGTTTTATTAATTATATTAATTGTTATCGGCAATATTTTAACAATATGTGCTATATTAATGTGTAAAAAACTATCATCAATGGTGGCAAATCAATTCATCTTTAGTTTAGCATTAAGTGATTTATTAGTTGGATTTTCAGTACCATATCATATGTTATTTTATATGACTGAATCAATTGGTTCGGATCGTTCAACATGCATTATACGATTTGTGTTGTTATTATTTGCATTTTCAAGTTCTGTACATAATTTATTATTAATTGCAACTGATCGTTATATGGCAATTGTTTATCCACTACATCATATAAGATTTATGACAAGAAAATTATCAATTATCATGATTTTAATTGGATGGGGTAATTCATTAACATTAGCAACGATTTTATTCGGTTGGAACGAATGGAATGAAACTGTACAATGTGATATTGTACATATAATACCTGATGAATTTATGAATTTCCTTTTGACACCATTTTGTGGTGCCATTTGGTTTGCATTATTCTTTTTATATACACGTATATTCCGTGAAGCTGCCGGACAATCGAAACGTATCAAAAATACGAAAATCTTTCAAACTGTACAGGTGGGTAACAATAAACCTACTGTTTTGCCTTGACAAACTGGTTCCAATAAAATAATTATGTATACTTGTATTTAGTTAAAACTAAGAATCATATAATTTACTTAAGGTTATTTCCTATTTCTAAAGAAATGAAATAATAGTTTTTCAGACGCACATAAAACATATTTCATCTATTTATATTTATTTAACGTATTGCAAAACTATTTTTATATGAATTTCAACAACCTTCAATAATGGACTTGTTATATATTTAAAAAATACACAAAGTCCTTGTTGATACAATTAGAAACATTTATTTTACGTAAAACAAATTCTTTTTTAATTAAATTTAAAAATATATCTTGTATCTTTGCGTTTAAATTATTCAAATTAAACAATTTCCAATGTTTTTATTTCAGGTAATGATGACAATTTTGGGTTGTTTCACCGTTTGTTGGATGCCATTCTTCGTTGAAATAACTTACGGCCGTTTTTCAAGACCGAAACGTACAAGTCCATTTTATGAAATAACATTTACATTAGCAATCACAAATTCCGGTTTAAATCCAATTGTATATGCATGGAAGAATAGTAATTTTCGTAAAACATTTATATGTTTAATAAAATGTTCAAAACCAGATAATATTGTAAATAGTAATCAATATATAACAAATCATGTACCGAATAATAGTAAAAAGAATTCATTGTATTCTACAAGTATGTCACTAAATAATAAAAATGGTACTGGTGTTGCATTAAATGAAGGTGAAACTCGTGTACAAATAGAAGATAGTCATCATTAGTTAATTAGCATTGAAAGTTTTATTGTTTTTTACGGTCAGTTTATGATTTTGTGATAAAATTATTTAAAAATACTCTTGAATAATTAAAAAAAACTATTATAATTAAGTAAAAAAAATTGTGTTCTTACTTCAACTCCTGTAACTCCTAAAGCTTCTTGCATATTCGGCGTCAGTCTAAATGGCACTTTTTCTGGCACTCTTAACGTTTTGCCCTTTTCAAAACATACATTATAATCAATATGAACGACATCTCCACATTCCAAATCGATTAAAACATTATCCAAATGTCGATCACCCAAACCAATAATGTAACCAATAATACTCATTACAGCAACCGAATATGAATATCTTTTAACAACTTGCCACCATTTTCCAGCACTTACAGCATTACACCATAACTCTTTCGCCAATAAATCATTCGGTGTTTCATTCATCAATTCGGCCAACACTTTTTTCAACACACTTAAAGGCCATTCTTTACGATTTTCAATATTTTTAACACCATGTTCACGCAATAATGGATTTAATTTGTTGTAAAACAATTCACTAGGTCTTAAAATGTTTGTTGAAACCGTATTTGTGGAATTTTTCGTTGTTGGTTTAGCGATTTCACGTTGTTGCCAACGTTTATACAATGCAAAAGCTGGCATTGTTCCATCAACCCATGAAATTAGACCAGAACGTGGTCCCAATGGTATTACAGAATAATATCGTGCACGATACAAATTGTTTTCAGCTGGATCAGCATTTTGAGCCATCATGGTATTTGTTATACTCAAAAATTGCATTATACGTTCGTCCAGATGTAAATCTTCTAAACCTTTGAATAAATATGTATAAGTTTGTCCATCTGAACCATAGAAAATCAATTTCTTTGGTTTGGTTTTTGTTGGTAGAATTGAAACGATATTTGAAACATGCGAAATTGTTACGGTTTTCTTCAAAGTTGTTAAACCAGGCATTGTAATTACAGTATTCTTCATATTCGCTAAAATCGGACTAATATCTTGCATTTTTAATGTGTATGAAGCTCGTTTGTGAAACTTTTGTTGGAATTTCTTTTGCAACAACTTCAATGACTGTAAAGATTCTTGCGGTCTTTCTGGATTCTCAGGATTCTTCAATTTCTCAATGACATCCTTAATTGAATTTAAATATTTCTCTTGAAATTGTTTTTCATGTGGTGTTTGTGCTTCAATACTTGTAACATCTTGTAATTGTTCCAAAATAAAAATAATCGGTTTAATAATAATTCGATGTTTCTCTTCAATCAATGATTTCTTTTCATCTTTTGTTAAATTGGCATTTTCATTCACTTTTTCAATTTCATATTCCAATTGTTGTTGACGTTTAACGATTTCTGATTGATGTTGGGCCAATGTACCCAACCATAATTCATCCCATAATAATGTAATACGTCTTAATTCCTTAACCAATGTTTGTACTTGCGTTATAGTTTCTGGATCTTGTTTACTTAACGTGTCCACCATTGTTTTAAAACACGTTTGCAATGTATTTGTTTCTTCCTCTTCAATATCACTGTCATAATTATTATCTTCTTCATCATTTAGTTCATTCTCTTCAATACTTTCGTTATTTTGCGATAAACAATCTTTGGGTAATGTAATTTCAGAAAAATCGAATTTTAAACCACCTTCCAATGCACCAACAACAGCTGGGAATGTTATCAATTGTGGAGCATCTTCAGCAACTCTACACAACAAATCGGACACCCTTAAACGCACATAACATTCTGGATGATTCAATCTGGAGAACAATTGCGGAATAATAACCTTCCATGGTTGTGTTGGTGTTGTTTGTAGACCTTCTTCCAAAATATTTTGCAATTCTAGAGCGTATTTCACAATTAAACGCAACAAACGCAGTGTCACCGTTATCGTATTGTATTCCGTACTTTTCGTTATATTTTCCGAATTTAATACAAGATGTAAATATTTAAAATAAGCATCTGCACTTAATGCATAACAATTGTAAATTCGTTTCTGTGTATTTCGCCATATTTGCACTAAACTACGTAGTTGTTCTTCAGTTGCATTACGCAACACATCAACATTCTGTAATTGATTTTGAATCATTTCCGATGTATTGATTTCATTCGAATCAATATCCTCATCATCGATAACGGACCGTGTTTTTGACAAAATGTGAAAAATCTTGATTATATCCTCTTCTTTTGTATCAGCAGGTAGTAATTTTCTCACTTCCAAACAATGTTCTTCGCTTAAATTATTCATAGATGTTTGATCGACAATTTTTCGGCCCCAACGATAACACCATGTACCAAAACAATTCCAACTTTTCGCCAAACTGACACACTGTTGTACACTGAATTGCAATAATTTCCCAATTGCCATTTCATTTAATGGAATCACATTTGAATCGACATTTTCCATCATATTTATCTCCGGTAAAACCATTAAAAATTTTCCCAACGGACTATTTACATCTGTTAAATTAACATTTTCATTCATTGGCAACCATTTGGATAATTTTAATAGTATTCTACTACTTGTTTTTCGTAAATCGCCACCACCAAACAATTCTGCATATTTACTAATGGCTGTCGATGCTGAAGCACATAAATTAAAACAATCTTGACGATTTTTCTCATCAATATATGATAATTTTATTGTTTCAAATATGGCACGTGCCATATCCAGACTCCAAACGGATATTTCTCCAACTTTTTGCGTAAATAATTTCGCTATATTATTTTGATAATCATTTTCAGCAAACAACAACAATGCATCTTTGTCTTTAAAGAATTTATAAACGTGATTTAGGGCTGATGTAACGTTTTTCTCTTTTCTAGCACGTTTTATTATATCCAAACGTAAATTACTACAAAATGTATTGAAGCCCTGGTTTTGAACACGATCGAAATATTCGCTCCACCATAAAATCTTACGTAGAACACTTGAATCAATTTTATTGAGTTCATTTTCAAAGTTTTCAGATACCAAAAAAACAGTATTTGATGGAATATTGTTAGCGACATGTTTTAAACCATATGAAACGTATTGTAAAAGTCCATAATTTTGTAAAAATTCATTGGGAGCGGATTCTAAATGATTCTGAACCGATTTTTCAATATTATCCATAGTTTCATCGATTTCTTCTAAAATTGTGTTTGACTTTTGATTTTCCAATAGAAATTTAAAAGCAATATTATATAAATTGGATTCAGTTTTTGTTAAATTCTGATAAGTGCTCCAATTTAAATCATTTTTCTTGTAATCCCACGTAGATAGTTCATGAAATGCATTATTGCCTACTTCAAAACTAAACAAATTCTCATTACATTGCCAATCGGTTAAATTAAACCAATATTTCCTACCATTTTGTTGTATATCACCACTTTCTTTATGCCATATAAACAAATCAACAAAATTATTCAATTCTTTATAACAAACAATAATTTGATCAGTTATAAAATTACGGACTTCCACATCATTTTCATCATCCAACAATTTTCTGTAACCTTTTATGGCAATCTCATATTTTTTCCCAGCTTGTTCAGCCGCATATTTAATCCAAACAAACCTTTTTCCCGATTGTTTACACCAACTGTATAAACCGATCAATGCTTCGCTTTCTTTCAAATTTAATAATGCTAATGTAACGAAAATAACCACTTTATCAAATTCTGTCGTATTCAATTTGCCTGAATTGTGCATTTCTTTTAATAAATTTTGACCATGTCGGACTGCAATATTTGGTTCGTTTGAATGTAATGCAATATGCATCACAACAATCCTTATTCTGGATAACCATTCGTTGCAAGTGTTCATATTTGGTAGGAAAAACGATCGTACTTGTTTTGTAGGCTGTGGCATAGCAATTGCACATCCTTCAAATGAATTATAAATTGCTTTTTCCAAATTCTCAACAAAATGTAACAACAATCTAACACGGTGAAGTGTTTGCAGTTCATTTGACTGTGATTTTTTCATTAAATCGTTACCGATTTGATTCAGTGCACCCTCTATTTTCGTAAACGTTTCATTCGGTTTGCCTAAAGGTGTTCGTAATTTATAATTTACACAAAATTGTGCCGCTTCTAATGCTGCCCAATTATTTAATACTTGTTGTGAATTTGTTGCTAAATCGTAAAATAATTCCATTTTTGCATCGGATTGTACATTCCAACATGATGTAAATAAATCTTCTAAATTTATACTATCATTATTCAACAAAAGTAAATAATTCATAAATGTTTTAAATTGCATTGGATTCATTTCACCATATAATGTTCCATTTAAATGCAATTGTTGTGCTTTATAAACAGTCAAACTGCAATAATTCATATTTCCAATGTATTTTTTACAATTATCCTGTTTATTTAAATTTACAATTGCTATATCCCATGGTATATTTGCCACTAATTTCGCATAACTCTGTCTAACTTGTATTTTATTTGAATTCAAATGCAGTTTACACAAATTCGTTATATTTGTTAAAAATGTATTGGTCCAACTTAGTTGTTTCTTATTTAATAATTTGTCCAAATTCTCTGAAACTGCTATGGCGATTTGTTCGTTGAAGTGATAACCACATTTTACTAAAACATTAGATACTTTCGTAAAATATTCATCATTATATAAGCTTTCCAAATAAATATCGGCATTTATTAAAATATCACTTAACCATTGTAAAATTAACAATGTGACTTCAGTTGATGTTTCAACATTTAATGTTTTATAAATAATATCCAAAATAATGGTAAAATTACCAGAATTTGGTGACGTATTCGGTACATCATTCAAATTTAATCCTTCAGAAAATCGTGTCATCATATTAACGATTTTATCTTTATTTCCAACTAAACGACTGGTTGAAATAAAATGATTGTAGCATTTACAGTGTGAATAAAGTAAATATAGTAAACTGTATTGTAAATATGGCATATTTTTAGCTAATGTTGGTTCGTAAACTTGCAAATTAACACCAATTAATTCCAAAATACTTGGTTTTAAAGCCCACATTACAATTATCGAGCTGGCATTCGCTAATTGTGACAAACATCTTAATAAAAATAGAGCAGTTAATTCTGGTGGTTCATTTTCATAATTATATTCCAAAAATGGATTATTTTGAACAAATGGTTCAATATTGGGCATTAATTTTCTATAAACCACTTCCAAATCACCCAAAACATAACGGTAAGCTTCTTGTAACAGTGAAACATTTTTCAAATTCAACAAAGCTTGATAAACACATATTACAGAATCTTTTATTGTACGAAAAGTGGAAGAACGTAATTTTGTTATTTCTGAACTTGGTCCAATTAATTTCTCAATCAATTCAATAGGTAAATTTACACTCAATTCTTTAATTACTTTTGATATAAACAATAAAATCGATACAATGGCTGCTTCTGATAAATCATTCAAAATACTCAACTCCAAATCAATTAAATTCAACACTTGTGTACACAAATTTTGTGTTTTATTATCCATAACACTAAATAAAAACGAAATACAATCGTTTGATGCAATTATTAAATTATCTGGAACATAAGACTCCAACGCTTCTGTACATGTTTGTATAATATGTGTAAAACAATTTGTTATAAAATTATTTTTTATAAATTTATTGTGATTTGGATGAAAAGTAGTGCCTAAGCATTTTAAAACTGTATTTAATGCCAAAATTAATACGGTTACATGTTCAATTGAACTTGTTTCATTTGGATCATTTAATTGTGATGAATAATTCATTATATCTTCCAAAAAGTTTTCAATTAAATTTACTGAAAACTCTAAATTATATTTAAAATGATGTGATATACGTAATAAACTTTTTGAAATGAATTCAATATTGTATAATGGTTGTGTATGATCGACATGCCAGCCAAATAGTAAATCAATCGTGTCACGAAATTGATCATTAAATGCTTGAGGATATAATTCAACGACAGTAACTAAAGTTTCTAAAATGGCTTTAAAGACTTCTGCATTTTCCGTTGTTTCAATTGCACCAACAAGATTTCCAATCAAATTATCTAATAAATCAGCATAATTTCTCAATTGTGGTTTCTTTGCTTCCAATTCAAATGTTTCTGTGAAACTTTTCATCAGTAAAATCTGTATTTCATCGCAACTTTTATTCATTTTGGAAAATAACCAACTCTGGTAGCGATCAAAATCGTCTTCTTGGGCCATAATGTAGCCCATCCGGCCCAGTGCACGACTGGCTTGACTTTTAGCCATCGGTCCAGGTGAAACGTGCAAAATATCGTACATTGAATCGCCGAGAATGTGAAAGGCTTTGCGAACGTACAAAGCATTATCGGGAAATAAAAGGACTTCAAGTAATTTCTTACAAATAGCCAATGAATTTTCTTGATTGGTTTCGTTGTTCAAACGACGTAATAATTTCGATATTCTAGTATCTTCTGGCAAGTTTAGTTTCAATTCAACTTTCTTTTCTGATTCGTAAAACTTGTTCCTGTAATTACCTGTGAAATAATCTCAAATTTAACCTACCTCAAAATTTCAATGTCATATTCAATATTTATGAATAAAGAGCAAAACAATATTTATATTATCAAAACATGATAAGATTTGTATTCAAATACAAAGCTAATTTATCAAATAAGTTTACGATAACATTTTTATCACGTAAAAAAGCACACCAAAAATTCTAACCTAAAAACTTACCTAAATTATCGGAATTCCTCACCGCATCGTACTTTTTACCATGGAAATCATTGTAATCACGTTCATCCCGTCTGGACGATGTTCCATTGCCTCTTCCTCGGAACGTATTACGGCGATCAGTGATTCTGGAGGACCGAAATTCCGTCGAACGTGATCTTCCAACTGAAGACCGAAAACGGCCATCTCGAGTATAATTTCTGCCATTGTCATACACCAAATCGGCCCCAGCTTCGTTGCCCTCCTCTACGGAGGCATGCAATTCGAAATTATTTTGAATAACGTCTCTGGAGCTTTTTGAAGTTTTCAGCTTTTGTGTTGAATTCGACGATGTTGTGTTAGTTGATATCATAACTTACATATCGACGAAAAAAATTGTATACGTAATATTTGGACAATTTCCACGTACAATTATTATCTAAAATATGTTAAATACAGTCGAATTAATTTATTAAAAACGATTTTATGGAAAATTTACCTAAAAAATATACTGGCATCTGTCAAAATTCTAAATTTTTAGTGTAAAATTAAATTCCCTAGAATCTACTTTGAAATAAAAACCACCCCGCGTAATTTAAACTTTTATTAAACCGAATAATTTTCCGGGACATGCAGGTAATTGACAAGTTTTCTCCTCCATTTCAGCATCAACTTGTTTACAATAACTTACACAGTTTCTCCAACGTATTTGTCGGCCTTTACCACAACTAACGCTACATGAGGACCAATCGGTCCATTTGGTCCACGATGGTTCTTTATCGGACCGTCTTTTATCCACTAGCAAATCGAATTATGTACTTTACAATTGTAATTGCAAGTTGTATATGTATTAGCTTACCAAATTTTCTTTTTTTGTTCATATCCGCAATAATTTTAGTTAAAGTATTAGTTAAGTGAACATTTTTGCCCTACAATGAATTTCACAATAACTTTTTTTATTATAAAGATAATTCTTTATTGCTTATACAAAGTTCCTTACAATATTATGTTGTTTTGATTGATGAAAGGCATTGCATAATGACTCTTTGTATTTAATATCTGCACCTGTTTCCACACTATTTAAACTTTGTACTAGTTGCATTAGTATTAATAATGGTACAATAACGCTCACTAACATAACATGACAAAAAGTGTAACAATTTTTTTGGACGTCAAGCTGTTTATAATATGTCCAAATTTGAAAATAATGTACATTAATTAACTAGATCGATTAAATTTTTTATCCATTCATCGTTGTTTTTTCATGCGAGATTATACAATATTATATTGCACAAAAAAATTGTAATAATTAATTAGTTAAAAACAATTTGACTACAAGAAGACTCTTTTTACAATAAAAAAATACTTTTACAAAAAAGTTTGTAATTTAAAAGCTAAAATGACATTCACAAATTTGTGAAAGTCTATTATCATTTGTGTGATTTTTTTTTTGGAAAAATTTTGACTAGTCACTAAAACGTTAGACCACAAAACTTATCTTCCACTAATTTGAAAGTCTCATAGTCCAATCTTCTCCAAAAAAAATTCAAATGTCAGTCTTGAAGTGAAGTTTTAGGCCTGAAATAAGAAACTTAGGTGTAATTAAACAAAATTTTCTCCATTATTTGTTTTATAATATATTTATTGATAATATATTTCAATAAAAAGAGAATTAATTTTTCCTGTTTTTATGTTTTCTTTTGTTTTTCTTATTACTTTTTTGTCACAACAATAAAAAAAATTATTAAAACAAAGAAAAAAGAAGACTTTTTAATGTGTTTTAAACCGATTGTCACCATTTAAATAAAAAATAAACATAACACAAAGTTAAGCGTTTTTAAATATTGTCACGTTCGAAATTTTTTAATATTAAGACGCTGCAGGCACTTAAAGGAATGTTTTAAGGCCCAAAATGAAATCATAGAAAGTCTTTCATTTTGAGACTATTTTACAAATTTTTCTTTTATATAAAAATGCACAGAAAATATAAATATGTATATATGTTTTGATTAAGTCCGGAATGTAAAATTTCTTACATTTAAAAAATAAGCAATGAATGTAAAAAATGTTTAGAAAATCTTTTCCAATTTTCATTATATTATTATAAAAATATGACAATATAAATATTTTCAAATTTCAAACCCTTTTGCTCTTTCTCATTTACTTGTTTCAGTCTTTTTTCTATTCCTACAATTCTACTCAACCATTTCTATTAGTTTTTTACAAATGTTGCTTACATGAATTTTACTTGTTTCATTTTTTTTTTACAAATGAATATTTATAAATTACTACAAAAAATAATAATGAATTGTATTACTTTGATATGTAAATAGCATATTTATATTTCAATATTCATAATAACTATAAAATATTTACACAAAAATTAGAATATATATTTTTTCTCAAGAGTGAAGAAAAAAAAAATAATAGCAATAAAATTATATGTATGTCAGTGCTACCGAAAACATTCGTGTTTAAATATTGTGAAATTTCTTGTAATCTTTTTTTTTTCAATAAATTCTAAACTATACAATAATAAAATATAAAAAATATATAATAAGAGTTAACGTTAAAACTTAAATACGTCCTTTTTCTCATAAAATTCTCTTTTATACCAAAAAAATGATTGTAATACTAATTTTTGAAATAAAAATAAATGAGACCACCCCCAAAAATGAGGGAGCCCCCAATTAATAATGGTATATATAAAGACCTCTTCAATTGTGTCCATTGCTCGTTCATTTTTTGACGACGTTTCATGTCGCGCACTTGCGCCTCCATTTGTTCTTTGCGTTCGATGCGTTTTCTGTGCCGTAATTCTGATGGGGAAACACTAAAAAACAACAAAATTAAAATAAAAAACCCTTTAACGTAAACAAGAGCATTTCGAACCTGTTCTTGGGGCTCGACTGATCCGAACTGCCACTATCGGACTGTTCCTCTTCCTCCAATTCATCTTCGCTGCTTAATTCCTCATCAGCGGGCACGACAGGCAGTGGGGCGCTCGGATTATATATCTAAAATGTACGAAAATCGTTCAACAAACTGTGACATTTCATCATATTTGTTGTTTACCTCTTCAATACTGTCTGAATTATCATAAATTTCATTCAACGATACACTAGCCGGTATACTAGGCAATGGCCTATCCATAATTTGGGTGCCATTTTGCTTTTTCAAGCTGTCTAATCGTGGCGGTGGCAAAGGAGGTGGTTCATCATCTTCATCTGTACTGCCACCACTATTACCATCCTCTTCCTCGTATAGGACATTGTTACTTATATCTAAATGTATAGAAACCTCCTGAGAAAACAAAAAAATAAAAATAAAAAAAATTGTACACAATGAAAGAAATGGTGTTTAAGTGGTATTATTTATTGAACAGACCTTTGAATTTGGAGATAATAATTGTTTAGCACCTTCAATGATTGCCTGATAAGAAAAACGTAATTGTTCAGGGGTTTGGATTAGGCCCATACGATATTTTCGCATTTCTAACAGGACTTGTTTCACATCAACCGATTCAATGCCGAACTTTTCAATCTGAAATCGCATTTTATGCATAAATATTAAACGTACATTATAATATTTGGTTGCTTACAAGAACAAGACACGAATCGACGAGACAAAAGGTGCCCGACCGTCCAATACCGGCCGAACAATGAACAATAGCCGGTCCAACGTTGTCATCCAATACACCAGCATCTCTAACTTTACGTAGGAACTCTAAAAATGCAATTGGGCTAGTTGGCACGCCAAAATCGGGCCAAGTAATATAATGGAATTGTATAACATCACGTTGTTTGCCACTTTCAATGTCAGTTAAACGTAAAATTCTAGTTAAATAGTATGAATGGTCCTGTTGTTCCATATATTCTAGACTAAGACCAACATCTGACATTGTTAATATGTGTTCTTGGCCGATTTCGTTCGGCCAATATTGCGAACACTTTTCCTGTTTCTTTTCAATTAATTTATTTAACATTAGGACGGCTTTACTCTCCTGTTCCCATACCATTAACCAGAAATGGCTGATGGTGTTCGTTAATGGACCCTGTGTTAGAATGTACTGTCGATTGGCTTGTTCCACTTTGATTAGATTGGCATTTATATAGTTTGTGGGGCCACGATTCAAGACAATCCGACTGTGATCGTATGGGTTAACGTCCCTGTATCGATTTAGGACTTTGTTTTGTGGTCGATTAGCTTCTACATACGGTTTTGGGTCTTGCAGACTATCGTTACGAATTCTCTGTAAATAAATAATTAACATTCAATGTGAATTTTCGGACATATTTAATGGTTTCATCTAATAACCAAAGTTTATCTTTGAAGTTTCTGTTTGATTGTAATTAATGGAATTTTCTACGAATTTGGATGAATGAGAGCATGAAATAAATACCTGATAAAGTGCCGGCCACTCATTTTTAGTGTTTAGTTCTTTGTATTCCTTTTCAATATTGTTGGGTGTCATTTTCTTCTACTATTTATTTGTTTAGGAAAATTTAAGCAAATCCTAAAAATTAATTTGGCATAACTAAACGTAAAACTTTATAACAATGATGATGGGAAAAAAACGGAAAGTGAAACCTCAACTATTACAATACAGCTACAATAAATGTTCAAACACCATATTTAAAAAGAAACACCACATCCAGTTCACATAAGAGCAAGAAAGAAAAGTAAAGCAGTTGTCACTTTACAGAAATCTGTTTATGTTAAAAGAAAACTGCGGTATGTAACTAATTGTGTGTTGCCTAAAAGCGCAATCGAGCACAGAGCGGTAATACTACCAGGGTTGCCAATATAGCGCTTTACGCGTCAAACTGGTGCTTTTTAGGGTACTGCCGCGCGTTTATATTTTTGAATATCTTTAGCGCTTTTTTTAACGTGATTGAACATTTATTTGGCGCTTCTTTTTGTAATCGTTAAATCTTTGTATGTTATTTTTTTCAATTTATCATTCATTTAATGCGTTCAAAAAAAGTATTCATATACATATATTTGCAATTTTAAGAATGTATTTTTTAAATTTCGAATATATAAGACGCAACAAGGACAAATACTACCTCTTCAGCATTCCTCGTTTCACTGTATTACATAAAACGAAAATCAACGAACTTAAATTTTAACATTTTAACATAACATGGCATTAAAATTGTTTGAAATAAAAAAAACTGACAGCTTACCTTCGCAAATTCGCATCACAAATAATGTGATTCAACAAAATGTCAAAGAATTAGAGTTAAGGTCCATTCATTTAGGGATGAAAAAAATACGATTGGTCAGCTTCCACGTGATTTAATTTTTGAAATTTTAT
>SSSI01007566.1:0-17512 GCA_004796505.1 Oryzaephilus surinamensis | reverse complement strand
CCAATACGGGGGCTCAGGGTTGCCAACAATTGAACAACGGTTGGTGCGGAAGAATATTGAAAAAAGTAACTAAAACGCGCGCCGCAGGCGAAAAATTTTCAAAACTAGCGCTTTTCTGACGCTTTTTCGCTTAAATTGAAAAATTACATGAACACAATTTTTTTTTTTATTTAATTTACATTTCACCAATATGCGCCAGATAAGCACCAATATAAAACAACTACATAAAAGCGCCAAAAAACGCTGAATTATTATGGCATACTATAAATATTTGTAAATCAGTAAATACATAGTTAAATACGTACTTATAAAGCAATCCAATATGATAAAAATTGGAAAAACGTAAGTATTAAATGTATTTTATTCAAATAAAATATATATAAATTTTTATAAAAGTGTATCATCTTCTTCGTTATTGATAACTAACTCTAATTCTTTGACATTTTGTTGAATCACATTATTTGTGATGCGAATTTGCGAAGGTAAGCTGTCAGTTTTTTTTATTTCAAACAATTTTAATGCCATGTTATGTTAAAATGTTAAAATTTAAGTTCGTTGATTTTCGTTTTATGTAATACAGTGAAACGAGGAATGCTGAAGAGGTAGTATTTGTCCTTGTTGCGTCTTATATATTCGAAATTTAAAAAATACATTCTTAAAATTGCAAATATATGTATATGAATACTTTTTTTTGAACGCATTAAATGAATGATAAATTGAAAAAAATAACATACAAAGATTTAACGATTACAAAAAGAAGCGCCAAATAAATGTTCAATCACGTTAAAAAAAGCGCTAAAGATATTCAAAAATATAAACGCGCGGCAGTACCCTAAAAAGCACCAGTTTGACGCGTAAAGCGCTATATTGGCAACCCTGTTTATGGTATATTAATTTAATTAGTTCGCATTCACCAAAAATTGAAATAAATCAAATGTGTATTGTTGGTTGCGTATGTTTGAATAATAAATTTGAATTTTTTGATTTTACAGACGGCGGTTCCAAGCCGAATCCCGAAATTCGGCTCGAGGATACCACAAATTAATTCGAAACAACAACAAATACAAGAAAACGAACGAAATCAAGAAATAACATCCAAACATATTGGACAAAAAGTACGTTTTGGTGACAAAGAAGGTATTTTACGTTTCGTTGGTGCTGTTCATTTTACATGTGGTATATGGTGTGGTATTGAATTTGTCGAACCAATTGGTAAAAATGATGGTTTCGTTAATGGTGTACGGTATTTTGCATGTCCACCAAAACGTGGACTAATGGCACCATTGAATAAAGTCGAATTAATAAATATATGCCAGGAAAACGATTCAAATGACGATTTGTCCGGTCCATATTCAATGTTATTTACCGAACAACAATTAACAGCAAATCAAACATACAATATAGAAGAGAATAGTAGTGATTGTGCCATAAATTGTGATAATAATCAATTCATATTTGAAGAGAATACAATTATTCCAACAGAAGCCACTTTTATTACTGATAAACAATTACCAAATTGTGTTGATGATTTACCATTAGATATAAAAAGACGACGTACACTTATATTAGATATAAAATCATCATCACAAATACGTAGTTTTATTGAAAATGTTAATAATAAAACATGTTATCATTCAACACCATTACGAACAACGGAATTAAATAATTTCGATGAAGATAATAGTAAACGGGATTCATTAGAATATGAAGAATCATCGTTAGGTATATTGACACCAGATCAAATGATAGATTGTATGAGTTTTGCATCGACAAGTCATTCCAGATCCAGTTTAGAATATGTTAAACAATCGATAAATGATAAAAATAAAAAATTGGATAGTCCAAAAGATGAATTAATTAGTCCAAATCCAAGTTGTACAACTGATTATAGTTTCGGTATAATAGATGATCATATTTTAGCAAATATAACAATAAAACCGGATGTTGCAATGAATATGGAACTACAATTGGATGATACGAAAAATTATACATTAACACGATTAGATTTGACACCATCACCAGAAGAATTACCATTAGATCCAACACCAGTGGTGGTTGATGTGACGACGAAAAATAAGAAAACCGTAAATAATAGTTTTATAACAAGTATTACAAGTATTACAAGTTTGGATACGGGATATCAAGGGGATGGTGAAATGTCGCGTCCTGCAAGCCGTGAAGCTGACAATTCACCATTAACACGTCGTCCACTAATACAAAGAAATCAGCAAATTTGTCGCCGGCCGGATCCGATGACCGATTCCGATTTTTATACAGAAAGTGAAGCCGATAATCATGAAGAGAATATATTGAAAGGTGATCGAAGGGCACAAGTTATTGATGGTACATTGTATGGTGTTGATCCACAAGCTGCGGCCGATATTTATGTAAATAATCGTGAAAATATGGACTCTAGTGGTATATTTACTGATTTAGACACAAGAACTGATGAACATGAACACTTAGATGTGTCACCATCGGATGTATCGTCGTCGAAAACGATTTCAGACAATTCACAAAATGATTTAAACGATAATTCGACTATAACAAATACACCAACGCCGACAAATAATTATATTTCGGGTAGTAAAAAGTCATTAGATAAAACACCTATGAAAGAAACATCCTCATCTGTATGTTGTACGAAAAAAAGGAATGCATCTAGTCCGGTAAATTCTTCTAGTCCATCAAGTATTTTATCGCCACGTCATTTGAATTCATCGGTAGTAAAAAATGATGCAAAAAAATATAAAATGCCTAATAGAGATGTAACATCTAAAGTGAAATCAATGTTGGAATTGAATCGTTCTTCGCCAAATAATAAAAGTCCTGGCGGCGGTGGTGGTGGAGGGAATGAGAAGAAAGTAAAGAAAATTGTTGGACGTTGGGATGCTGTTATGAGTAAAATATCGAAAAATGATGACAATAAGAATAATTTAAAGGATGTTAAGTCGAAAGTATGTACAAATGTTGGTGGGCTTTTAAGACAACAAGAGACAGTTAGGAAAGTAACTACCAGATTAAATAATAATCAAAAATCACCAAATAATAAAACGTTAGTAAATTTTATTATGAGTATTTTATGGCTCAATTTGTATATATTTTATGGTTTTTAGACGTCGTTTACGTACTACAACATCTTCCCCAAAAAGTAGCACAACATCGAAAAGTTTAAGCAGCAATCACAGTTCAATTAGCGATTTAAGTGTTAATTGTATTGCCACAAAAAAAGGTAAAACGTCTTTTTATAGTTGTAATGTTCAGTTTTATTCAACAAAGCCATTTATTTTTTTAAAACTTTATGCATAAATTAAATTAATAATAATAAATTCGTGCTATTGATTCGATTTTCCTTATTTTATTCACTGACTATTATATAATATTGCACGCTTTTCTTTTATACATACAAAATGAATATACATACACATTATATGTAAGTAGATTCAAAAAATTTAAAATAATGACATAGAAAGTCCTTAATATAATAACTAAGCACGTAAAACGGATGTGTTTTCTTGTCTGATGGTCAGGGCCGGACTAGAACTTAAGAATTCAATTATAAAAAGCTTGTTGAATTGAATACTAGAATAAAAAAAATAGTAAATAGTGTCCGAATAATCCTTGTCCGCTTTTAAAATTGTTGTTGTGGTGTGGCAGCCGGTCTTTCCAGCACCGAGATTGAATTCAAAAGTTAAAAGTATAATTTTATAGTGCACACAAGCAACAGTGCAGTTTAGTTTGTTGATGGCAAATGAATCGCGAACACGATAATTCGTCCTAAATGACTTTATTTGTGTGCGTGTGTGTTTATATTTGTGCCCCCATAAATAATAATAAGGATATATTATATTTTAAGGTTTTTATACACATACAAATTTTATAAATAAATCTTAATTCATGTAGTAAAAATTTCAAAAAGAAAATTCTTAAATCTGATAAAGAAAGTATGTCGTTAATTTGATAAAATTGTTAAATAAACAAACTTTATTAGGAAATAAAAAAATGTTTTAAATGCGGTACCATAAATAGTTATATAATTTGAAAAAGTATTGTGTCGTAAACGAATTTAATTGGATACGTTATTAGCATAATAATGTATTTTTCTATGAGAATGAAAAGATTTTAAAAATTCTACAGGTCAGGCCTTCAAAATCAACCTTATTTATTATTATATTATTGTATTACTATTAATTTAAATTCACCCACCATAATGTGTTTTTTCTTTTATGGACAATGTTAATAATAAATAAAAAAATACGGTCACCCACCTTTATTATTTCTTTAACAAACAACAAAAGTACATTTAGATTGATTTATTTTATTACAATGGGTGGATAAATTGACAGTATTTAACAATAATTTTCTATTCTGAAAACGTAATACATATTATAATGTTGAACTTTGAATGGAAACTAAGAGGGTTGTGAATCGGAATGTTTTTCGCCACCCTTTTATATCTACATGCGCCTGATTCACATAAAAATTTTTTTCTTCTTGTATCACATCAACATATTCGATTAGACACCGTTACGTAAGAGGTTATTGATGATTATGGGACTTTTTTACATTAACCTCGACCATATTCAATGTCAATTTGTTTATAAAATAAAAATTTACACATAAATGTAATAATATATGGATATTGTTACTAAGGGGAATAATTAAAGGGTTGCGTGTTGGTTAATTTTATTAAAAATATTACACAGGAAAGTAAAATTAGAAAAAAAAATGTTGCAAAATAATCGTGTGAAGACATTTTTGCCTCATAGATGTTAATTAAATTAGAAAGTCATCTTTAACTTATTAATTACAACTTATATGCATTTACATATATACGAGTATAAAATAATATGGAATATTAAGTGGCGTTTTTATTGTAAAATTATTTATTTTTGGTTGTTTGTTTGAAAATAGTAGTAAAGTGACGGTGACCTATAATTTTCTTATGATCTTCTCCTACATCAGCTAGAAATAGAAATACGGTGTGATGACTTCCACATCTTAAATATACAAAAACAAATATTCAAATGTTTATATAATTTAATGTAGATGGAAATTTTGTCGATTTTTGGGTCCAAACTGGCCTTGTCTCTAAACCTTCTTGCTAAACAACATTATTATTAATCGAAAAAACAGGTTGTAACAGTAAAAATAATGAACGAGAGAAGAACGTACTCGTGTACTTTGTTGTTGAGAGATACAAAAAAAAATTAAATGTACATACATACAAGGGCAAATTAAACATATTGGAGTAATAAAATATCCATAAATAAAAGGAAACAAAGTACTATTTCTATTGTTGGTGATTTTACAGTTTTGCAAAACGATTTAAACGACAATGTAGTGACTGAAAATAGACTTGAAATAAATACACTTGACTTAATTTAAATTTATAAATAAAAATACTAAAAACTTGATCAACTTCTTCGTACATTTTATTGATTAACGGTTCATTAATTTTGTTATATTGAACCGGTATATTATTAACTTACATGTCAAATGCAAAAATTTGTAAAAATTTATGTAAAACGGTATACCTATGGCGGAAGGAAACATGAGATGTGCATGTGTTTTGGTACAATTGTGGGAAAAAGTTTTATTTCAAGCCATAAATAGGAATTTAATTATTATTATATAGTTTTTATAATATAAAAGTGATTTATTTATAAAAGTTGTTCTGACATAATATAATTAAGTCGTGCGAGATTTTATAGGCGAAATAATGGGCCAACAACCGTCGAAGGATAAATTATCGAGATCGTGTTCGGAAAGGATTGACCGTAAAAGTACAAGGAAGTTTAGTAGTTTTTCAAAAAAAAGTTAGTTGAATAAAACAGACCGGAAATATTCCACTATTAAAATTGATTGTGTTTCTTTCTTTTTTTTTATTAAGTATATGTGATTTTAATTCGTAGGTGCGACGACAAAAAGGGATGCTCAAGTAACACAAGTATTAACACCAGTAAAATTATCACCCAGATCACAAGTACAACAAAATAATATAGAAAGTAAGTTAAAATTGGTTTATAAACCTAATACCAGCTGTTATACACCTGTAAATTGAATTTTTTGTACATCTGGTGGGAAGATAAATACAACATTCCATTTGACCATTTATGTATTCAAGTACAGTTATAATGAACAAAGATTTGTGAATGGGAGAGGAGTTTTTTTTCAATGGACAAATCCACCCACAATCTCTTTAGACAATAATCTGTCAAATCATAATTTTAATTTATTATGAAAAATGAATGTAAATGCATGAAAACGTGAATTGTGAAAGGTCTACACTGTTTTTTCTTTTTTGTTCAATTGTATACGTTCATTGTATTGTTGATTGCCTATATTCAGACACGAAATTTATATATTTTTAATTTGAAATTTTTCAGATAAGAAAAATATTACACCAACAACGGATTTAAAGACAAAGCGAAACGTTTTTCCAAAAGAAAAGGCCAACGTACCGAGAAAAGGTAAGAAAAAATATAAAGAATTAGAGAAAACGTGCGAAAATAATAGTTTTTTTTTGTTGTTGTATACGAAATACTTTTACTTTTTCTTGATTGATTTTTGTCCACAATTGAATTTTCTACCTAGTTATATTGACCTCAAGATGGTTATTTTTATGCAAACAATGAATGGAATATATAAATCAATTTATAACATAAAGGCTGTAAAAATTATTGAAGCGTAACATATTTTAAATCACGAAGACAAACAATTACAATAATTTATCGCACTGATACCCATTTTCATAATATACATCACTAAGTTACTGTATTATTGTGATTTTTTTTTTGAATACATAGAGAAATTGAATAATATTTTTAATTATAAATCGTGCCATAAAGAAATTATATTATTAATTAGTGTGATTTGTAAAGTATGTAAGTAGATTTATTATTAAAGCCTTATAAAGTTTTTAAATGAAAGTACTTTCATATTTAAAGTGTATTAAAAATTAATATTTGCATATTATAATTTATTTTTGAATTAATTGAAAATTTCACCACAAAACTGACCTGTTTTTATAATCTTAGGTATTATTATTGAATGTTATAGCAAGCAAAGGGATAAAGGGACTTTTTTACTTTTATTTTCACATTTTTAAGTCGTTTCTTCCGGTAACCATTTGATACAAATCTAAATTTGGCCATGAGAGAAACATTATAACGTGCATTTTGTGGGCCCACACACAAATAAGCAATTAAATGAAATTGTTGTGTGAACATAAACATTTTTTTCTCTTCACTTTCTTATTTGAAAATGTAAAAAGTTAAAAATTACAAAGTGGATTATAACCAGGAAGGCGGATTAACCGATTAAACGATATGAATATTTTATTTGAAAATATCAATATATCTTCATATTGCGATTCTAGTACTAATAAGTTAATAATAAAAAAGAAAATTGAATTTGAAGTATAAACGGGTCTGCATTTAGCGGAATTAATTTCATTAAAAAACGCCATTTATTTAACAAATTGTCTTAATTTTAAATGTAAAAAGCAGTTTATAGAGGAAGAATTAAAACATTTTCATTAAGATTCGTTCATTAATAAAAAAGATATGTTATTATGAGGTTATAACCATTGAAAAAATTCATTTTGTTTTAGTAATTTTTAAACTTTAATTGAAATTTGTGACCAAAGCGCAACTTGAAATGTACGAGTATAAGTATAAAATTTTAAGTATTTTAAAAGACGTATCCATGTTTATAAAGCTTTAATTTTCTATAGTAAAATGAATGTTTTTAAATATAGTTAAAAAATGTTATTTATTTAATTATATACATATTTGTAGTGAGTTAAAGAGAAATTTCCAATTAAATTTTAGTTTTCGGTTTTAAATATGCATTAAGAACTAGTTTATTAACATTAATACATATATAAGTGTACGGTATTTTTTTTAATTTGAAAATTAATAAAATAATCGTAAACAGTTTCTAATCGATTTTTGCTTGAAGAAAAAAAATTATTAATTAATTATATAACAACACATTTTTCCCATATTAAATAATAGAACTAATTAGCACTTTTCTTTGTTTGAAAAAATATTCATAAAATATGTTAAATAAATTGTTTTTTTTTCTTAGAAAGTATACCGCTTCTTCATTCACAGTAAATAGTGAGAGAAAGAAAGTATAACTTCTTTAGAATATAGAAGTAAAATAACGAAATCTCTTTCAATTCAGTTCATTTCATCCGCCATAAGTTGCGGACCTAAAAAGAATTTGTTTAAAATTAATATTTTGTGTTATGGGACCATTTAATAAAATCACATCAATATTTAGTGCAAGTGTTATCGATTTAAATAATAATAGTAATAATAATAATAAGTGTACTCGTAATAAGATGGGTGTTAAAAGTAAAAAAAATAAATTTACAAGTGAAATGAATATTTTTACATCACCAGATGGTGATCGAATTAAAACAAAAACTTATGTTTGGTCCACAATGAAGAATAATAAAAAAAATAAAGGTATTATTATCAATTTGATTTTTCGTTTTCGTTCTAATTATTAAGTTGGCCTAATTTTCACGCATATTGCTTAGAAATCTACTATTATACCAAGTATATAATGAGAGAATTCTTTATTATTAATTAAATTAGGATGATTTCAATAATTGTTTTCAATTAATTACGTTATATTTTGCGCAATTATAACATCTGTCGCAAAAAATTCATATTCAAGATACTAACTTGGCATATTTAACTTGTATTTATTATTTTTAAATATTTACTAACGTTGATTTTAATGTTTCAAGTCAGTTAGATTGGCGAGTTGTGTGCGTAAACTAATAATATTCATTTAATTTTCATTGATTTTAATGTATAGATAGTGATTTTACACCTGCATTGGTATACAAAACGGGAAATTTAACTAGAAAATTCCGTTATTTATTTTAATATATAAAATAATTACATATACATACATGTTTCTATAATAAGTACTAAGTCGTACCTTAAACTTAAATTATTCAATAATTATGTGTTAAAACTGGATTTTATTAGAATGTACATTTTCTTGTCACTGTCAGTGTTTTTTTTTCAAATATTATTTCTTTAGTTCTGCATTGTTAGATTTTTAATTATCATATAAAGAATAAAAGATTTCCTGTGAGAAATAAATGTATATCGTTTTTATTTGTTACACTCTGCTGTGTATATCAGAATAATAATTTTATTGTGCAACACAAGAAATTATGGAAAAATTACAGTTAAAACAGTTTTGATTTGTTTGCTTTTGTGTGTAAAACGTGAAAAACGTTGTTTTTCTTTATTTCGTTGTTAGATTATGTATGTGGAAAGTGCTGGTAAGAAATTAAAAATACTCTTAAAATTGATTACGTAAACATACTCTGGGGCCCCGTCTATTTTTGAAATAATCCGAAAAAACTATTGTTTTCACGCTTATTTTACAACAATTCAAATATTCTAATGTGGAAAAGTTAATTTTGTAACATCCTGTTGACTTTTTCATTTAGATTGAAGGACGTTATAAAGTTTTTCGCATCTTTTGAATTCATTTAAAGTGTTGACATAATATAATATTCCCTTCCTGTTGTCAATTTTTTAAGGATATCCGTTTCTAATTATAAAATTATATACATGTTGATGTTTTAAAATTAACTAATTTCTGTTTTGTATTTTTCGGTTGTGTTTAGAATGTGGAAGAAGTACAGTAGTTAAAGGAAATGGAACAGTTCCAATACAACGTACGGTTGTACAAAATCGCACCCCAGTTACAAAACAACAACCCCGCATTACTGAAGGATTAGCAATTCTTGTACAACATCTAGTTTTTAATGTAAGTGTATCATAAAGTACAGTTTTATTTGCTTACGTTCAAAAAAAATCTATAAATAGAATAGCAAATACGCATAGTAAATTTTTGTAAACAAGCCCATTTTAAAGGATTATTAAAATCTATTCGTATAAATACTAAATACTCCCTTAATGAGTTTGTTTACTTCAGTCCTTTTTCGTCTTTTCAACCACTATCATGAATCGACAACATTCACTTGATAAATTAAAATATGTATATTGTTAATCGAAAGAATTTATTAAATTTCATATTGAATTATATGTTTAAGGTTGGTGCGTATCAAGTACCACAATTACGTCGTCAATTAGAAAAATATCGTATAGAAATTGAAGAAATTCAATTGGCATGTAAACGTTTGGAAGAAAATTTATCAAATGAAAAACAGAAACAGAATGAATTCATTGAAAATGAACGGAAACGAAGTCGCAATGATATAACACAATTAATTGAACAACATTGTAATGAAATTACAAAATGTAAGTATTTTTTTTTGAATAGGTATTGTAAACAAATTTATATGGTAAATATTTTTAGTGAAAAATGAACATCACGATGTTGAGAAAAAGTTAATAAATGATAAACAAGAACTTGAAAATGAACGTAAAATATTTAAAACAGAATTTACAAAGTTACAAAATGTACACCAAGAAGCCTTAGATATATTAAGAGAAGAAAATGATGCTATACGTGAAGAAATCGATGAGAAAAATCAACAATTAAATCAAATCAAACATGAAAGTATTAAATTGAAACATGATTATGAAACACGCGAACAAAATTATAAAAAACAGTTAAATAATTTAATGGAAAAAATGAAAGATATTGAAGAAGAGAATAAACGTTTAAGAGATGAAAATAATCGTTTATTGGGTTATGGTGATGATAAAACTGTTGGTATACAAGAAGTGCAATCGTTGAGAGCTGTTTTGGAATTGAAACAAACCGAAGTGGCGGATTTGAGACGTGCATTAGCTGAAGCAACACAAAAAGCGGATAGTTTAACTGGTGCTGAAGAAAAAGCAACTGCTTTATTAGCTAGATGTGAAGATTTACAGTTACAATTGCAAAGGAAAACAGAATACGAACAGTACGTATAAAAATTCTATTGAAAAACAAACATAAATTTACTAATTTGTTTTTACAGATTATTAATTTCGGAGAATCAAAAATTAGAAATGAGTTTCAAAGAAGAAATCAATCAAAAACGTCGTTTGTCACAATACAACGAAGAATTACAATGGAAATTGAAACAAAATAAAGAAGTTATGAATAAAGTGTTGGAACAAACACACAACGACGATTCAATATTTATTCGTTCGTGTTCCAGTTATAATGAACGACATAGTGCTACAAAACAACATTTGGAACGTACATTATCGTTTCGTAATAATAAATCGAAAACATCATTTGATTTTGATGTAGATGATGATCTATCACCGCCGAATTCACCAAAAGTGAAAATCATTGCAGAGAAAGGTGATTCAGTTAGTTATGTATTGGATTTGGATGAAAGTCCCGATATACAAGCACAACGTATTGTACGTAGAAGTTTTCGTAATAGTACAACAATGCCAACAAAATCACCGACGAACAATAAACGTGCACGAATTCGTAATCCGTTGAGTTTGAGTTCGTCGAGTAGTGCCATCTTACAATCGAATAATAAATTAGATTCCAATAATAGAACGGCACGATCAATTTCATTGCAGAGTGATGATGGTGATGATTATTTTATTAATGCTACAAGTAGTACGCCGAACAATAAACACGGTAATAATAGCAAATTGAATTTAGATGAAGAGGAAGATGAAGACGATGATGTGATTGAATTGCCTGCATTACCAAGTGAAATCGGTGGTAATTGTAAGAAATTAATTGTACTGCCAAGTCCAAAGCATTTAGCTGGTGAAGCAATGGTGTCTGAAAGTAATTCAGAAGATGAAAGTAGTACTAGTTCATCGCAATTGTGAAATTTAGATGATATTTATTGTTTTTAAATTTTTATTTTTTGATTAGGTTGTGATCTTTTTATTAATTATTATTATTATGTATTTTATTAAATCCCTGACTATCTCAGTATTAATTTTTTTATTATATTTTTGTCAATTGTATGAAATTGTTAGTGTTATTGGATGTTTATATAACTTCTTGTGGGTAATAATAAATTTTATAAATTAAATCACTTATTTATAGATTATATATTATAATTATATTGTTAGGACCAAAAAATATGTATAATAGATTTCATATTTATTAATTATATCATTATATAAATGAAAAACGTTGCAAAAAATGTTTCGATTGTAGAAGTTATTGTATTATAATAAATAGTGTTTCATTTTCTTCAAATTTTTATACACTTATTTATATCCCTATTTAACAATGAATATCCTAATCTTATTACACTTATCTGTTATTTTTACATTTTTGAATTATTTTGTATTTTTTTCAATGTCCTTTCCTAAAACATTTCTAAATAACCATTCAGCACAGCCCCATCCTTTTATGCCATTTACACGTACATTACAAAATCCTTCAACCACTTTACATTCCCAATCTTTACTAATGTAAAAGAATGGTTTTTCTGTGATATTTACTTGCATTGTAAATGGTTTTCCATTAGCTGTAAACGAAAAAGCATAATCCTCTGGTACACTTTTTTCACCAAAATGAAACAATTCCAAGTCGGTACAGGAAATTGGGTAATTTTTCTTGTCATTAGCTGAATAATAATACCCAACAGTTAAACTATAATGGATAATTTAGTTTAAAACTTTTGAAAGTAATTTCTTTAGAATGTTATACCGTGAAAACAAGATTGGCATACAAATTTTTCCTATTTGGATTCGATCTCCATTCTCCAATGACACAAAATGCAACACATATTTGTGAAAGTTGCCCCATTCTCGATGGTCACCAAAACTATGATCTCTTAACGTATCAATATTTAAAGGAAACTCAATTCCATCAACTTTTGCAGTTCCTTTTAATACTCCAAATTGTTCGTAATGTGACTGATGCTTCAATTTTAAATTATCAAAGTAATTTTTATTGAATTTCTCATAAGCCATTGATGTGGCCATCGCCCATGGATCTAAATCTGTATCGAAATTAAAACCAGGCAAATTTGACGTCCAATCAGCATCAATTTCAACATTATGAAGATTTCCATTGGAAAATTCCTTCATTTGTCCAGTGAATGTGAATTTCCATTGTTTCATCGATTCAATTGGTACAAATTTCAAGCCTTCTGCTGCGAAACAGTCTAATTCTTCATCAGTTTGTTGTAGTGCAGTATTTGGTACTTTGATCGATTCCAAAATACCAAAGTTCGATTTTGTGAGTTTGAGAAGCAGAAATCCATCTAGTAAATTGTTGGGACGACGTGCTGTACCCAAAACTATATGATCTCCATTGAAATTAGCACCGTTTAAATATGCTGCATCGATTGCGTTCTCGTGTTTTGACAATTGATTGTGGTTTTTCCAAATCATCGAACTGTTGAGAGTCTTTCCGAAGCCACTAATCACACAAACAAACACATTTTGTTACACATTAAAATTAAATAAAATTTAATTTTAATTTACCTTTCTTAACGATAAAACAATGTACATAAAAGTTAATTTTATCAAAAACCGTCCATTTGGACGTTGATAGATATTAAAAATAGGTGGTGGGTTTTTATTAACATTTTTACATAAAAATATTAACAAAATTGACACAGTAACAATAAATACTTCCCAACATTGGAACATTTTACCAACTTATAAACTTTATCATTTTTTTGATAAGCAGATGTTCAAATATATGTAAATAAAATAAACTATATGACTAATTAAAAGTAATCTTTATTCAATTTTCAAATGTTTATCACGTAGATTTTTAAAAATACTTGAATTACGTTCAAAATGCTTTTTTATTGTTGATAAAGGCTTTGGATATAAATCAAATATGCCTATATTGAATACAAAATTACCATATTTTGTTTCAAGTATATTCGAATCATCAGTTATTTTATTAGAACTATTTTCAATTCGACAAAATGTTATCATTAATGACAAATCTTTAGCAATGGCTGATATTAAATACGGCACATAAACTAAATCACTGTTTTCTGTATTACTTAAAAGCATTATTGTACATTTTAGACAAGTTCCTGAGTTGTCTTCAATGGCATTTAACAAAGTTTTTATATATGACCAGTCTTTTCGTAGAAAATTTTCATTACCTGAAACAAAATACGTAATACATTTAAAGAAAACAAAAATTTATTTGTAAATTACTTAATAATTTGTAATAATATTGTGTTCCATCTGTATCCAACATTTGTATAGATAAAATTTTCTCTAAAACACAGCCTTTGGGTAATTTACAATCTAGATTTAAATCTTGAATTGATTTATTCCATTTACAAAATAAATTTTTACTACATTTAATCTGTTCATCGTTTTCACACAAATTTGCTATTAAACATTTTTGTATAATTTCGAAAAACTCTTTTTCCAACCTTAAAAAAGCAAGAAATTATAATATCGATACAATGTACAACAATTTTCAATTACTTATCAATATTTTCCACGTTATTATTGAAAATTTCTTGTAAGACAGTTGAAAATTTTCTATTCGATTCGTTTCCATAATAAAGATTACCATTTTTAAATATTCTAAAATATGTTTGCGGCGTTTCGACTAGACCTTTAATGGCAGTGATCATTTTTTGCTTATTTCCAGAAAATAAATCTTCCGGGCAGTATTTCGTTATATTTTTAATTTGATTTGTCTCTTTTTTACTTAACTGATTCATACAGAATATACATTGTGGAAAAGATCGTTCTGTAAACGGTCTCCAACCTTGTTTCGGTTTAATTTCCACTGCAAACACATCACAAGACAATTTAAATGAATTCTTCGTAGATATAAAAGCATAATCATCGAAAATTGTGCTACGAGCATAGTGAAGAATTTTATGTTTGCGATTTTCTAAAAAAACATAAACTTAACATTTTGTTTATTGAATCTCTCAGCGAATATTTACTTGGTCTATAGTTATGTATGCGATTTTCGATTGTCCTAATTTGTTTCCGTGTTAAATCTACTGGCCTAGCAGTGGAAACATAATTAAAACCCAGTAAAGGACGCATAATTTTCATGTAGAATTTTAAATCGCGCATTTCTTCATAAATGCTTTTATTCCAATACCAGTTTATCCAGCTGGTCAGCCATGTAATAAACCATGAAAATAATGTTTTCGGCTTTTCCACTTTACGAATACGTAGGATTTTTTTCGTTGTTGGCAAAGATAGACACACATTACAATTACCTTCACCACGATATTTCCAATCATTGGTAATTTCTATATGATTACCGTATTTACATGAGATTAACATTTTAAACAAACTTTTAACATTATTGACAAACGTACAACTGCTTTGTTGGAGAAACATTGGTTTATTTACACTTTCTAATAAACATTTAATGTTAATTTTATGTAATATGGTTAGATAATAGGTAATTTAGGTTGCTGAGATGAATAATGGAATGTATCAGAATGTATTGACTTTTTTCCTTAAAATATCGTTTTCAGATTTTGAAGAGTAGATTTAGCAAAAATTGATGAAAATTTGAAGAGTTTACTTAAATATTCAATTTTTAACCTTTATTTTGTGTTTTAATCTGTGACAGTTGTGATAAAAAAAGATGTAAACAAGGTCACTGAATTGTTGGTTGCATGCGTTTGTTTTATGGTTTTAAATTTTAATATTTAAAAATTGTTATTCAAAAGAAATAGACACTTGTAGGTGGCACAGAAATACAGAATAGACTAATAGGTGGTTTAAGAATAGTGGCGGCACAATTTTGTTAGTCTTAAAATTAAAGAAGTAAGGAAAAATGAATTAAAAACGTTTTTATAAACTCTAGACTAAACTTTATAGGTGCTTAGTAAATAATCCATTGATTTAAATGGAAAATAACACTAACACACAGTCTATTTTATTTTGTTTTATTTACAGTAAATGTATAAATAATTCCATTAAAAAATATAATCTGATACCCTGGTAAGTAACTAGATTCAAATACAGATCAAGTTATTATCACAAAAATAAAATAAATAAAAATTTGGCTAAGAAATTGTGCTAATAATTGATAAAATCATTTATTATCGTCAATTGTTCAACAATTGTCCTCTTCTTAATTCAATTTCCTTGTTTTTCAGTTCAAGCTGGTGCATATAGGCTAGGAAACAACACCATACTAAACTGCAAGCACTTACAAACGGCACCCGATTCTTTTCTTTTATATAACAAAAATTGATTGTTTGCAAAATGGGCCAAAAACAGACACCAACTTTCCATGTAGGCAAAAATTTCGTTTCGACTTGTTGAACAGAATCCGTCCAAGATTTACCTTCCAACAAACTCATACCGAAGAAGAAACATGCTAAGGCAGCTGGTCCATATGTCATTTGTTCGACAACAGCCTAAAAGAGAAGTGAAATGTGAATAAAAATTAAATGGAGCCATTACACTAATTATATACTTTAGTTATTGCTGTTTTTATGTCGGACTTTGGCCAAATTCTTGTCGACAACCGTATCCATGCATACAATGTGGGTGCTGTAAAAAGGCATCCATAAATACTAAATCTGGCCACTTGTTTCCAATCGTAATTCTCCCAAGTGTTTCCTGCAACTGTTTGTTGAATTAAATTCGAAGTAGGCCATATAGTACCGTACGATATCATCCCCCTTACAATGGGGTGACGATTTGTAAATGCGGCCATACGAGATAAAACACCAACCATTATTTTTATTTGCACAAAATTACACAATATTTATTAGGTACACAAATTTATGAAAACTATAAAAATTTAAATTGGCAAGAATTATTATATGTAATTGAATAAATAGGTTGTGGATTTGCGTCGAAATGGGCTTTGAAATCATTTCTATCTATGAACTATTTATATTATTTGGCTTCATTTTTTTGCCCATACGCAAGTGTGGAATTAAATATTAGCCAATTTTCTAAACCTTGAACTGCATAATATTTTCCAAACATTCATTATGCACGTGCAAAAATACATTTAGCGATCTCTTTTGTTAAAACTGTTAATTAGTTAAAATAATTCAAATGTTTGTTTATAGATTTCTATATTTGTTAAAATATAAACTTGTTACTCGTTTGCAATTTTCATAAAACAAAATTTCAAATTATTTTAAATAAATATAAGGAAAATTGAAAGACTGTGGTTTATATAGTAAATATTCGTTTTATTTATACAATAAATAAGCATATACAAATAGGATTACATATTAAACATCAATTTAATATGTTTGCATATAAAAAAAATAAGTACAAATTTATACATTATTTACAACAAAAATAACAATGTATTTCATATATGCATTTGAGCAGTCAAATTATTGTCAATTAGTTTAATTCCAGTCTAAAAAGTCTTTAATGTTCAATAGATTGATAATTTTCACAGCCTAATTTATGAAAATCAGTATCTAAATACAATATAGAAAATGCATTATACCCATTACATTATAAAAAAATCAGTACAATATATTTTTCAGTTTTAAGTACAATAATATAATTCTTTATGTAAACTTAATATCATCATAGGACTTTTCATCTCCTTTGTTAATATTCTTAATAATATTATAGTCGCACATATTATC